>JAURVB010006897.1:0-12415 GCA_033002965.1 Piper betle
CTAGGCCCAGCTGAGAAGAGCATATATTAATGAATGGTTATAAACAATTAACGACTTACATATACGCATGCATGCATGGATCTTTTCTATCTCTTTTTCTATGTACATGTCGGATTATTTTCATCATTTCATGTCCATTATATTTAAGTGGTACTTAGAATGGATGATGCATGGATGCCCTTCTATATGATCATATATATATATATATATATAAAAGTTCCAGCTCATGGGACTAAAAACCCAAAAGTTTAATTTTTTTTTCCAAAATATAAAATAAAAACAATTAAGCTAATAGCTGGATTTCCAAATTTTGTTAATTAATTTAACTAAATTAAACAAGGCTATGGTTAATCAATCAATCTTGCAAGGGAACATTCCTTATTGTATATAATTTTATACAACTGCATCTACTGTATTAGAATGTTTTGAACCCTTATGCATGCAGTACGTCAACGGCTAAAGAATGTATTTATATATAGCTAATGATCCACACTCAATTTCAACCATTTTTTTATGGCATAGCTTTCAAATATTATAAGTATTATTAATTTAATTTACAGTAAAAGGATTATTTGTTTTCCAAAGGCTAGTCAAGGGTGATTTATGTTCTTGGAAATAAGAAGAAATGGCGTAGATAATTGTTACCCAGAAAAAACCAACGTCGGATTCCGATTCCTTTTTTCTTACAAAAAAATAATAACAATACATATTTTTATTTGAAAACCAATAGACAGTATATGAATAAAAATAGAAAATCATTAGGTCTGACCTGGAAAATGTGATCACCTTTTCATGTTTAACCCTATCTCTTGTGATGCATCTATTTAGTGTACTTACGATGCTCAAGCTTATTTGTTGAGAAAAAGCATGTTTTATTCGTTTTTTTGTTAGTGAACTCATTTTAGCCGTTTACTAAATACAATAGTTTGTACTTCAATTTCAATGTTAATAAATCCACGTAAACTTGCCGAGTTTTAAAGTAGGTGATTATGGTGCTGAAAATGATAAATAATAATGACATCAAATGCAAAAAAATATAGTTATTATAAAGTGCAATAATCAATCATAATTTATTGTGAGAGCAGTGAAATATAGGGATGGGATGCTAATGGCTCTATTGAGCCTGAAATTGCTCGATGTTTGGCTCAATCTCATTTGAGTTAGAGCTCGATTCAAATTATCAAACAGGCACACAAGTGTGAGCACACCTACCTTCGGCTTGACTCAACATGGAGCTCGATAATTTATATATGATACAGTAGTTGATATAGTTTTTTTAATATAGCCATCTATATAAAATATTAAAAATTAATAAATTTAATTATATGATATAAAAGTTTTACATGATAATACAATGATTCTGTTTCCAAACAAATTATTTGATACAAAATTGAAGTGAAATTATTTTAGCTTTCTTAATTATTTTTATTTCAAGCTATCTATGAAAAATATATATGTGATTAATAACCGAATTCAAGATAAACAAGTTGAGTTTGAGCGTGGCTGAATTCGACCTGACTCACTCAATTAGCACCCTAATAAAACTTGAGTAAGATCACATTTTATGTAAATTCCTATATTATTTTCCAAAGCCCGTACATTCTATGTCAACGAGGCTAATGATGGATTAATTTTTGACCATATTTTTGTGTTGAAATATTTTTATTTGTTTGAAATGTAGTCCTTTTGGGGATGCTTAAACTGCAATTCTACGTTTTGTCTGCTACTTCAAAAGAGTTACCACCGATGTCTAAGGCATAGATTATATTATTCTCCATGTCTTAGAATTACGAAAAAAATGTTGGCATTAAGTGAGACAAAAACTGTATTGCTTAGAAATTTACCATTTGACCAATATGTGTGCTTAGCTAATATGTCTAGATTAAAGCATAATTTAATTAGAATAGAATTGAAGCCAACTAATTGGTTTTTATATATCATAATTTTTAATAAAATTATAATTTATTAATTACTAGTTTAATTGCTCAAAAATTTTGTAATGTAGGTTAGCCATGCACAAAACTATTAAATTATAATTACAAACTGTCTTTTTGTTGTGTGTTTTTAGTAGATTTAAGCTTAATTTAATTCGAGTATAACTCAAGCCAACTTGGTTTTTATTTATCATAATTTTTAATAAAATTATAATTTATTAATTAAATAGTTTAAATGCTCACAACTTTTGTAATGTAGGTTAGCCATGCACAAAACTATTAAATGATATAATTATAAACTATTTTTTGTTGTGCTTTTTTTTTCTTGTAGACTTCTGTACTATTTTTTGTTGTGCTTTTTTTTTCTTATAGACTTCTGTACTATTTTTTGTTGTGCTTTTTTTTTCTTATAGATTTCTGTATGCAAGAACACAAAAAGTGCATGACAACAAACTTTGAGACATTGAGCCATAGAGTTTTACATAGATAAACCCTCCATGTTCTATAGAACAGGATGTTCTTTGTTCTATAGTTGGTCTATGACTAATGGATTTGATTTGATGGCCATAGTTATTTTTTCTAATGTAATTGTGTTTCATATTTATCACTTGGGTGTTTTCTAGTTGAGAAAAATAGATGGCTGCAACAAAATCCTCAATTAAACGAGAAAACCCACCTTTCATCTCTTTACCAAAACTTAGTTCAACCAAAAGCCACGAGAGCAAGCAAATTTATATATATCCTCTACTCCAACCAACACACGAGCTGCCCACTCAGTGATCAGAACCTCACTGTCCATGTACATGTAGCAAAGGAAAAATGGAATCCAAATTATAAATAAATCTAGATTGCTTGAGCAAGCAAGTACATAAAAAGGCAGAAAAATTTTCTCCTTCGAATCCTTATCTTCCCTTATTTTATTTTTTCCCTACTTTATCTCTGTTCATAAAACTTTTATCCTTCCGAATAAGAGAACCAGTTTGGATGCCATCCAAAGGACCAGCATAATATGGCTGATGGAGGATTGTCGCCTCCTTCTCGGCTTTCTTGTACTGACTCCTTCGCTGTCATCATTGTCTCCACCTCATCCGGCGCCATCCCCATCTCCTCCTCTGCCGCTATCACCATCTCCTCTTCTACTGCTGCCATCACCACCTCCTTTGCATCCATTGTTCAGGAAGAAATTGCAGACTTGCTTTTAGGTTATTATTAGATCATTAAGTTTGAATTTTTAATTTGAATTATTTTTTAATCTCTAATTATTTGTTTAATTTTAAGAATTTATATGAAGAAATATTTTTCAATGACTATGCTTGTATCTAATTTATAGTATGATATAAGTTATATCTAATTTCTGTATTAAGGGATATTCATGATTGAAATTTGTTGAGAACATGTAACCAACATGGATATTATGGCACTTGGAGCTAGGTACAACGAGGTGTTCATGATTGGTCCAAGACAGTGAAAGAATTGAGTAGCTGCAATCTCCAGGTCTCCCTCGCCCACCCCTTCTCAATTTTGTATGATTCCTGCTTTTGTATGACATTTTTGTTAAAAATCCTAATTTGATGAATGCCTAAATCTTTCCGGCGTGAAGCTCATCCCTGAGCTTGTCGAGGAAGTGCTATAAACCCATCTTTTAAGAACTTGATCGGCTATTTCGAAATTGCTGTATGTAAAGGTAAGTTTTCTGGTCTATGCTATGATGTAAATGGTTGTGGGGATGCCAAACAGTTGCAATTTGTTATTCAAATTTTTGTAAAAAGGTTTACCCTAAAAACATTCTGTAATCTTGTCTTTAATTTTATTGTTTACCTTCACAACTCTGTAGTTAAAGATTTTTTTCTGTATTTGACATCATGATGTGAACTTCATCTGAAAGGTACTAACATTTAGATGACGGGATTGCGATTCATTATTTTTTTCTGAATAGGCCTTCTTCCTGCCTAGTTCCTGGTGCTGGTCTTGGGAGGGTGGCCTTGGACATTTCATGCTTAGGTATATCTTCAATTTTTCATTATTGGTTTACTTGTCATTGTCCTTCAGGTCACCATAAGATAATACTTTTTCCTTCAACAGGTTTCATCAGTCAAGGGAATGAGTTCTCATATTACATGGTGATCTGTTCAAGTTTTAGCCTAAACAAATACGGATATAGACATTTTATAATGATTGAATTCATGTTTTTTTATAATTTCAGCTGAGAATTGCCTTAACCGAAATTTGTTTGATGTTAAGCACCTAATTTGCAATGGAGTGGAGTATCTATCCTTGGATTCATAGCAACTGCAGCAGTCTTTTTGCCAATGACCAGCTTCGACCTGTAAAATTTCCAGACATTCATCCTACAAGGTTTGATTTCTTTGTGGAAATAATTAAAAATGTTTGTATTGTTCTACAAATGATTAGTTTGTTGCCATCAGTCCTTGAAAGGTCAATGATACAAAAGATGGAACCTAATTTGCAGTCTTATTTGCCTCAATTTCAAATAAAACTTATTTCAATCATGGTTACTATCACACTCTGTCAATAACCGTTCTTTGTATTTGAGTTTTAGATTTTTTCTTGTGCATCAAAATTTGTGTAAATACTAATTTCTCTTTTGATTTTTCATGACTGAATGCCCTGTAATTGTCGGCTGTAATGTGAGTAACTTGTTTACTTAAAATGGATTGGGTATGAATCTCGTAGTTTTTTTAATGGCCTAATTCCTGGATGTGGGATGATTGCCTCAGCAGGACCTGCGCCTTTTGCCGATATAGTTCAATTCTATGATTCATGTCAGTGTTTGCTGTCTGTTCTCTATCCGCTTCTTAAAAGGTGGTATTTTAGTCTTTGGTTGTAAACTGATGACTATTTTTTTAATTGATTCATGCTAAGTTGAAAAGATAAAGCCCAGTTTCATGTTTGGTGGATTAGGAAGTGGCATTGATTCAAAGTGACAATGACTATTGTAGAAAGCAACTTTATTAGAGATGATGGTTGGACTTGCTTAAATTGTTAGTTTTTAGTGCTCGATTCATGTCATTACTAAATACTAAAAGTGTGAAGGTAGCATGCTGCTCCATTGGGCAAACTTTCATGTTTGAACTTTGAGCATCTCCGTGGCGCTAGAGTCAATCTTAAAAGTGGATTCTAGCTTCTGTTTGGCATGAGGTCATATGAAATTCCTACTTCCCATGCATTTCTTTGGCCTTAATCTTTTGCGGCTTATTGTTGCAAAAATGGATGATTTTTCTCATAATTTTGTTGGCGGATTTTCCTAATGCATCTTCTTGTAATGCTAATTCTGTTGGTGTTCTTAACTTGTTAGGAACAAATCAGGTTAATTTTGTTGGTGTTCTTAACTTTCTCATAATTATTTAAAATGACTCGCTCTATCTGAGTGCAATAATTAAACCACAAACTTCACATATTTTGCCTGAATTTATGTATGTCACTTAAATGCTGCAAATTACACTTTAACTCCTTTCACGTCTGAGATTGCAGAAGGAGATGAGATTGAAAGAGCTTCGTAGAAAGAAAAAAATGTGGAAAGAGAAGTCATGGCGAGCATCGATGGAAGAAGTGGAATTTCAAGAGTGCTGAAGATGGTGAGAATTAGCAAGGAGCAGTTGCTATGGTGTGAAGAGAAAATGAGCAAACTTGATGTAACTGATGACAAGTTTCGAAGACACCGAACGCTCACCCTGTTCTCATCTTGAACACATCTAAGCATGCCTTCAGCAATCCCATTAGCTTATCTGTATGGCTCGTAGATTGTTAATGATTAGCCAACATATGTAGAAAATCACTAGATGGGGAATGTTTTGTTGTTATTCTCCATTGAACAAAAAAGTTAAAACTGTTGCAAAGCTCTTGCAAAGTTACTTGAGTGTAGTGTTGAACCTGTTATGCTCAAGCTTATTTCCAGATGAAACCTACAGAAACTCAAAAGATATGCATTTCATAAAATTCACTTTGTCACGTTACTACAAAAATTGTTCGCCAATAAAACGAGCATCTGCTATAAACACAACATTTCAGGATATATTGCCTAAAACGTAGGTAGTTAAACAATGCATTTATGCCAGTATGGGGTGTATCTTTCTTGTAAGAGTATAGCATGCCTAACTGTTTGGCCACTGCCCATTTGAGGAATCTCACCTTTTCTTCAATCTATTGAGTATTATTGATCACCTCTTGCTACAAAAAAAACAAAGAAAGAAAGAGAGGAGAACATTCTGCATTGACAGACTAGGTTCGTGTCCAAGCTGCATGTCAGGACCCAACTCCTCAGATGCAGAAAACTCCTCTGGACACACCACCGAGGGACATCTTATTCATTGTCATTGTCATGGAAAAATTATGCTTAATGTCACAAAATCCAGTTGACCCTCCAATACCCGAACGAAAACCGGTCGGTTCCCCTTCACTAGATCTTAACCACCTGAAGCCAAGGCCAAACTTTTCGTCTAAGATAGCTAAAGCTTCATAATCACCAACACCCATAAAGGCATCATGTATTTTAGGATTTGTACACATAGCATGTGAAATACTTTTATCGTGGCCATTGGCACGAACAGCTTCTGAATAACTGTTGGCAGTGCTGCCAAAATCTTCTTATGAAGTAATTTGGCTTCCAGTCTTAACGTCATATTTTGTCTCTGCATTATCTATTCCTTTATGCTCATCACCTTTTTTGCTTTTTTTCCACGAAGGAAACATGGGTATGTGAGGAAGGCTACCAAGTGGAATCTCAAAGGTAGTTGTATGAGGTGTTGGCACCTCACCACTTGATACACGGGCACAACGGTGTCCATTGGCTTCAGGGATGATTGCACGACGTATTGCAAGCATATTAAAGAGAACAGGTAGACCTTTAACGAGATCAGATAGATTGTTCAGTTGGAAGTAGGAGAGCAGGTCCTGCTGATTTATATTCATAAACCCAGATAGCTTCTTGAGATCTTCCATATTGACAGCGAGTGTTGCTAATCGAGTTTTAACACCTGCAAAAAATTGGAAGGAGCTAGCTATTTTGTAGCATAAACCCGCCGAACCACCCCGGCGACGAAGAAACCCCGGCGTCCTCTGCCAGAGTACCAGGCTTGGCCTCAGCCGCCGGTACGCCGGCGAACACAACGGGGGCATCACCGGCCAAGGCACATGCTCTGCAATTTCCCAGTTCCTATCAATATATAAAAGAGAACGTTTTAGCCTCTCCTGTCATCCTATCCAGATGAACCAAAAGGATATCCAAGAAGTACAACCATTGTTTCTTATCCTTCATCTCAGATACTTGTTATGGTCAACCAATTTAAACACCACCATGATCCCCAGATGTTTCATGTTTTTGCTTGGACAGAGGGGCCATGTTACCTTTGAATGCCCTATCATCAAGCCACTAATAATGTCACTAGCCACATCTGCTTCAACAGCTATCACATCACCGGCCATGTTATTAGCCACATTAGCAACCAAGTCACCTGCCACTTCATTAGTTACGCTACGTCAGTAGTGGACAGGTTACCCATTACCTATTCAACCGGTAACCTTATGGAGTCTATAAATGGAGACATCGGGACTTCTTGGAAGGGGAGTTGATCTGAGTGGAGTTTCTTTCCTTCTTTCTCCTTCTTCCTTCGGCCTTCATCCTTCATTCTTCATTCCACCTTAAACCTTCCGTCTTCCTTCTCCAAGCTTCCATCTTCCTCAACCACCCATCCTCCTACCTTCATCCTGAAGTCTTCTCTTTCCCTTTCGAAGCTTCCTTCTTCCATCTATTTCCAAGCATCCAATTTCCTCTCTTTCTTCTACGATCTAAACCCTCTCCTTCTAAAATAATCTTTGTATGTACTCCAGATCTAGTTCCTCCCAACTCTCCTGATTTCCACTGTACAAATTAAGGGTGTGCTTTGTAAAGTTTATACTTGAGATTGAGTGTGATATTGTATGAGTGTGAAATATATGTAAAATATATGTAGGTTTGATGAAATAAATAAAATTTTCTTTGAAGGATCTAAACTTTGGACTTCTTTTCTGAACAAAGAACTCCAACCCCTCGGTTATACTTTACTTTAGGAGGACTTGATATGCCTTAAAAATTGTCTTTTAATTCAATATTTACATACTATCTTTATAATCTTATAATCCCAATTGGTTCGAAAGGACTGTAGTGGTCTTCTATTTATACTTTACTCTTTCTATATATGCTATCTATTTATTACTGTTTCTTATATTTAACCTTGTTTATTATATTCTATTTATATTTGTTTACTTTACATATTTCGTTTCCATATAGATCTATTGATATTAAATTGTGTATTTATTATTATTAGATGTCTATTTATAATAAGTAGCTGGATACTAAAACTAAAACAATTGTGAAGTTAAGTGAATGATTGGGCAAAGTTTCGAGAGTTCAAGACTACAAGTGGTAGTACAACCAAGTTAAATTAGAGCTACTTAAGTAAGTGACAAAGTCAAAGACTGGATAAGTCGTCTAGAGCCGTGGAAGGCGCGGACGCAGTTGGATTGGATTTCTCCTAGGAAATTCTTACTTAGGAAAAATTTAGTTTAAGATGGTTTTTTTATCGCAAATAGTTAAGACAACTCAAAACCCATATGATTCTAAGCTTACTAAACAATTAGTGTTTAGTAACCTAGACCAAAAACTAAATAAGTTGAATATCCCTGAAATTAATCCAACTAAGATTTATGATAAAATTTTGTTAGAATTTAAACAATCTTATATTATAAAAATTTATGAAAAAAGTATTAGTACCTGTAATATTATAGAGTCTATGTCTTTATTAAGTAGTTAAATAATAGAGGAATTAAAACAAGAGTTTAACTATATCCATCTGGGATTATTTCAAATTGCAGTTAAGCCTTTAACTTGAGAAGGATTAAATACTTTTATATTAATGTGCTTAAGAGATAAAAGACATAATAAATTCCAAAACTCTTTACTAGAAATAATAGAATCCAATTTATTTATCGGCCCAGTTTGATTTAATTGTTTTCCCAAATTTTCCATTAGTCTTCATGATCTACATATCAAAGAAGCCCTCTCCTTGAATCTTCAGACTCAAGGGCATGATATGCTAAATGGAGCAATGAGCGTCAGTGTGGTCTACCGGGTGTGCTTCAAAATCATGGCTACCATGTGTCCAAATTCCAAGATCATATTCACTAAAGGAAAAACTACATTATTCCAAGTAGATTTTAATAAAGCTAATATTTCTGTCCCTAATACTATTACTTGGTCTTAGATAAAATTACCACAATCCTAGAAGTTAGACAGGATTGTCCCTCCCCAAGTATTAAGTAGAAATGCATAAAAAATAATAGAAACTAAAGATGGGGACATTGAAATCTTCTTCGGAAGTCTAAGTGTCTATAAATCCCAATCCTCAGAACCATCTTCTTCATCCAGTGTAAAAGGAATTTTCTTATCTGACCATTAGATCTCGACATGGCATTTACACAGATGAGCCTTCATTTTCTAAGATGGAGTTCAAAATTAACACCTACCAATTTATTCCTAATAGAGAAAAATGTTCTAAGGAGTTCTTGTTAGAAAAACATAATAAATTTAGAAACTAGTATTCCAAAACATTTTCTACAGAACAACTAGAAGTATATAAAGAATTATATTATAACCATTTGAGTTCAATTGGATTTGAGATATCATATGTAACATGGTTCCAAGATGAACTTTATTCGAAGATCCAAGTTTCTAAAGAAACAAGGAGTTGGGATACCTGTGATGGAAAGACGGTTACAAATAAGCACCCTCCTGTTGGCAATATTCTATACAGTAATATTGAAGCTACTTCCATTGTAAAAATTGATCCAAAGAAAGTAATAAGTGAGGATACTGCCATTATTATTAAACAAAATAATCATACCCATCTACATTTACAAACTATAGTTTCTCACCTATCTCAACTTGAAGATAAATGGTTACCCGAAGATAAATGAAAAGAGAAGATAGGTGTAAATGGTGAAAAGATTAAACCTCAATTGATAAAACCACCTATATTATCTAATAAAGGTTTTAATACTAGTATACCATTAAATGATGAATTATTAGAAAAATTAGCTAAACATTTAGGATCTTTAAAAATAACGGAATCCATAAAAGTCATAAATGAAGATTCAGACTCAATTGACGAATTAATTAATCAATTTAGTTCAGATAAAATTGGAATGGCTAAACCATTGGTCCAACAACAACCTCTTCAGGAAGGTGATGATTAAATACTAGATACACTAGCTTGGACGGAGGAGCAGCGACCTACCTTACACACACATACACACATGCTCGCCAAGAGAATATTTGTTTTGGCTATTTTGATTGTTTGTTACACTATTATGAAAAAGAAATTCTTGTGACGAAATTATTTGATATAAAAGGTGATATGATGAAGATTTTGATAAATAAAAATGGATGGTGATAATATGATCCGAAATATATATTAGTGTACAAATTGAACGATAAAGATAGAAATAAAAATTTGCAGGCGGGTTGAGACCCAAAACGTAGAGAATATTTTGATATGACCAAATTAAATGTTGATATGCAAAATACGGTACAATAGATGATAAATTTATGTATTTATACATGTTGATTTGATAAAAGGGGACATAATTGTACTTTTAGGGGAGATTTTGTACGTTTTATTTCCGAAATTTTTATTGATTTTATCATAATTATTTTGATACGTAACCTGATTGTCATGTCATTAATGTGGTAGTATGTTGTTTAAACTTTCGTACCATTTTAATCCATACTTAGTTTTTTAAAATAAACTTTTTACAAAATCTGATTTTTTGTTAAAAGTCTCAATATTTTAACCGGTATTAAATATACTTTATGACAAAATACATTGTAAATATTTATTAAAATATTTTAATTATAATTATAAAATTTAATTAAACTCAATTCGACCGAGTTGAGCTACATATACCTCAGACCAACAATAAATCTAATATAATTACTGATACAGTATTTAAAACTATGGTCGATACAAAACATTGAATAAGGATTTGTTAATTTGATGGAATTGTACCTCTCAAATTAAAAAGGACTAGTCTTAAGAATTGGCAATTACTTGTGAGCGAAGTTTTCGGCATTTGGCATAAGTGACAGGAATGCGAGAATGAATGCATCACCCCCAAAGGAATATAATTATCTACACAAACAAAAGACTATTGTTAAAGAATTAAAATGAGTATAAGAACATGATGGAAAAAAGATTAGTAGTTTGCTGTAACTAATAATTTGAATTCACATCAAGAGAAGGAAGACAAGAGGTAGAAAGTGGAATTGAATATACAGAACTATGCAGATGGCACGGCCGACGAAGTAACAACAGCAGCCAAGTAGTGAAGTCCATCCTGGATCTTCTCTAAAGCACTGGTTTGGCTACTCCGGAGTTGCTTAGAGATAACATCAGATTTTTCCTGGTTTGCATCTCCCTGTGGAAGGCTATCGTGCGAATCATTTGACGCCCCTTTAATGGCTGCTATGTAGGCTTCTGTCACATCCATGATGCCTGCCAACATGAAAACATTACTCGAATGACTACATTGGTCAGAAATACAAAGTTAATCCAGACCAACATTCATTTGAACGATCTCGTGAATGCATGCATCATGAAACTAATTAACATTCACTCCACTCTATTTATTAATAAAATAAATATAGATATCTCACATATAAAGTTTTCATATTCTTTTCTTCATTGTTCCATTTACGCCATCATTATATTTCCCATTCCATTCCTCCACTCAAATCCATCACAAGTCATACTAATTGGACTTAAAAAAGTTTTAAGTCTCCTTTCATTCCCACCAGCCCATTTTTTCCTCGTAGGGCCAGTGCAAAAGCACACATGTGATATGTCTTCTCCTCATATTCATTCCAAATTGCCAATTCATACTTCATGCTCAATTGCTCATATTTGACAAAACAATTTTTGACGAAGTTAGGCACAGATCTACACAACAATTATGAACACATCCATCTTCCATTACAAATCTAAAAATAAATAAACCATTCTATAACTTTAAAACTGGATCTTGAGCTTGACAAATTAAACTAACAAGTTTTCTGATGAAAAAATGATTCTTTTTTTATGAAAATTTGATTCGAGATGACAAACAGACAACTTTAAGGACCCCACAATCTACATTCTATTTTATCATAAACCACATCTACATTTCAGTAATTTCACATTTATACTGGTAGCATAATCAACCAAATTCACAATACCTACACACATCATATAAACATTTGTCTGGTAGGATTTGACAAATATAGCATCTTCATTGAATTCATTTAAACTTAAAAACACATTCACCAGTAGAGTTAGTTGTTGGAGGCGCCATTAACAAAGTGCACACTGGGAAAACCAAAAAGACCCAAGACACCAATAAGAAGTGAACTATGATTATGATCTTCAATTGTTGTATTCTATTTTAACTGA
>JAURVB010006899.1:0-260868 GCA_033002965.1 Piper betle
CTCCTCCCCGCTCCCCCTCGACCCCATAGTCGGCAACGCGTTGGCCGGGCAAGGCGGGGGCAATCGCGGCGGGGTGGGGCTGGCCGAGGGAGGGTTGAGGTGGAGTGCGATCCCGCAGCAGAACGAGGACTCTAACAATGAAGATTATTTTTTAGAAAATAAATTTAGGCTGCTTTTGTAATCGAACAACCCAAATGGATATCAAACAATTTCATTTTTTATGTTGTTTGAGCTCGAATACATTAAACTATTAAATTTTGACAAAACTAGCTTGAAACCCAACTCGTTTTGTGAGCTCGAAACTAGTTAACGAGCCGGCTCGCTCAATTACGCCCAAACCCAAATACCAATTATGATTACAATTTCTATTTTTCTTTTAGGCCCAAACCCAAATACCAATTATGATTACGATTTCTATTTTTCTTGTACATGTATCCAACAAAAAATAATCATGCAATGAGCGTGGATTGAATATATGACCTTCAGGTCTTTAGGATGATGCTCTCCCAACTCAGCTACCCCTGTATTGATGCTACTTTGTTAGTTTATTGTATATAAATAAATATAACTAACTATAATTGAACTTATTAATATATATATATATATATATATATATATATATTATCTTAACCGGGGCCAAATAGTATAATCTCGATTGTTAAATTACAAGGACGACCCAAATTGAATAAAAAATAAAAAATAAAAAATAAAAAAACAAAACACCCTCACCACAACCCTCTTTTAATACATAGTCAATAATAATATTTATTTATGATTTTAAATATATTTTGAACATACAAATAATATTATGTATATTATTATATTATATTATCGAGTTGAGTTCGAGTCGAGCTACGAGTCGATTTCGAATCGAGTTCGAGTTATAACCGAGTTGAGTTAAATCGAATACTACATTGCTCAAGCTCAACTCGAAGGATTCAAGTTCAAGCTCAAACATTTAAATGTCAAATTTCGAGTCAAGTCGAGCCGAGTCGAATCTCAAATGTTCACGAGCTGATTTGCTTAATTAGCAACCCTAAAAATAGTAATTATGATTACACAATTAGGTATTAATCCGCTTAAAGGGCTATCACCACAAGTAAATAAATAAGTAACGAATTTTTAAAATCCATACAGAATTTAGAACCATGAAAGATATCAAAATAGACTAATTAACAAGTGTTTTTAAATTAACTAACTTATAATTTCAACAAAAGGATAATCATTTTGACATCTCAACAACATTAATTAATGATTAAAAGTCCTACTAAGCATTGCATTTAGCAGACAAATTCATCACACGGTCACGTACACACAACCAAAATCAAAAATAGAAATGAATGAATATGCAATGCAGTCCCATGGGATGATGATGACAACAAGAAGTATGGGAGGAGAGAAAGGGCACACCTGACAGTGGCCCAAGGAGGTGACAGTGGCGGCTGCGGCTGCTGACCAGCACGGCGAAGGGGAGCTCGTGAGGGCTAGACGGGGAGGGGAAGAGAATGGGGAAAAAGAGGAGGGCGTCGCTGCTGGTTGCCGACAGTGACCAAGGGGAGGGTGGGGGCGTGAGCAGCGGTGAAAGAGGGAGGGAAGGAGAAGGGAGAGGTGAGGAAGGGGAGAAGGGGCTGGCCAGAGGAGGCTAGCGACGACTGCTGTCTGGCGATGGGCGCTGGTCGGCGGTGAGGGCATGGAGAGGTCGGTGGTTAGGGAAGGAGACGGTGGGGAAGATGGAGATTAAAATGGAGGGGTATTTTAGGTATTTTAAGATTTAGGTGGGGCTAATTTGGGTATTTGTGAGTCTAAAGGGGGATAAACGATGCATTTGGGACAAAAGGGTGAGCTGCTTTGGAAATTCCTGAAAATTGGTGTTTTGATAATTTTAGAAAATCCTGGGGATATTTTAGTAATTTTATACTAACCTAATTAAGATAAGATCAAAATAAATGTAAAGTGGGTTCTCGGAGCTTATAAAAAATGGTCAAGGTGTGTTAAATAAGTTATGGACATAAGTATAAAATAAAATGGGAAAGTAAGATAACCTAAACACCCGTTGAATAACATGCTTTAGAAATTACTAGGGTTGCTAATTAAGTAAGCTAGTTCGTGATTATTTAGCATTCGGCTTGACTTGACTTGACTCGAAACTTGACATTTAAATGCTCGGCTGAACTCGAATCTTATAAGCCGAGCTTGAGCAAGGCCGTGTTCGGCTCGACTCGACTCGATTATAACTCGAATTCGACTCGAACTCGACTCGTAGCTCGACTCGACTAAAATAATATAATAATATAGTTTTATATTATATTATATTATATTATATATATATATATACATACAATATAATAACAAAGAAGTGAGATAATTGAGATGGTAAGTATTCAAGTCCCTGACATCAAGGTTGTGGGTTCAAGCCGGTTTCAAGCTCACGAATGAGCTGTGTTCGAGCTCGAAAAATTAAATAGTTTAAGTGTATTCAAACTCGAGTCGAGATTGAACACATAAAAAATATTCGAATTGAACTTGAACATATATGTTCAAAACTCGTTCGATATCGACTCGAGTTCGAACGAGTTTCGAACTATTCGAGCCGAGTTCGAACACTGAGTTGAGCTAGGACTCGCTCGCTCGATTAGCACCTCTAGAAATTACTACCCAACTAAAAATCTAACCAACACGTTTTATTGCGATCAACAAACTTATTCTAATTATAAGATCCACTAAACAAAAAGGCAAACAAAAGTATATTCTCATACATACTGATAACTTAGCTGCTGTTATGCATTTGACTATATCATCGTTTACTTGACTCGGGTTACTGGTTTTACATTTTTCGTATTTGTATAAAAAATTAGTAGTTTTGGGGTTGAGATTAATTTTTCTCGATTGCTATCGCTTTTCTCTGAACCTATCTACTTTTTCAAAGAGTAGTCCTAAGGTTGAGATTAATTTCTCCCTCGTTTCTATCTCTTTTCAATGAATTAGAGTTTTCAAAAGAAAAACAAAATACAACATGGATTACGAGCCGGAGTGTTGTTTGTTAAAAAAAATGATAAAGTTAGACAAATAAATGATGACGACGTCCCTGGTAAGAATGGAGCAATAAAATAAACAAAAACAGTAAAGTGGTAACAAACCTATAAACTTTATGCCAAAATGGCTTTGAATTAACATACCTTGATAAACAAAAATGAAACAAGAGTGGTTTTACATCCAGAAAATTGTAGAAACAAATTCGTACAAAACAAAAGGGGGTTTCACCACGAAAATTGTACTGAAAGATCAAAGATCGTATTGAAAGTTCGTAAAAAGGAGGTTTAAAATTGAGAAAAATAAAATTTTAAAATCAAGAAAATAAAAAAAGAGAGTCATCAGTCTTAAAAGTGGTAATAAACCAAGAAAATTTTTACTAGAATGATTTCAAACCAAAAATCTTGATATCAGTTGAGTAAAATGGGTTTTAAATTAGAAAATCGTGCTAAAAGATTTGCATAGAGAGAATGGGTAAAAAAATTGTACGTAGAAATGGCGGTTGTAAATTAAGAAATCTGTACAAACGGGGAAATCAACTTTAAATTCACAAGTTTGTATGAGGAAGAAAGAGTAAAAAAGAAAGAGAAAGTAAAAGAAAAGCAGAAGGTAATAGCTTTTTAGGATCTATACAAAAGAAAAACAATTATTGGATATTAGATAATATATTGCATATTTAATTGTATCATATATTACTATTAACGATTAACCTAAAATTTAATTGATTTACCGCTATTGGGTAATGGACATTTAATATGAGTGTAAAAATAAATGTATAGAGATCTTTTATCTTATTTTCTAAAATGGGTTAAATTATAAATATAAAAAATTAAAGATTAATAAAAAGCCAATTATGGCCCCCAAATTCAATTAACATTTTTTTCTTGTTTTCCTTACTTTCCCAAAAGAGATATTCTTTCGGTAAAAAAATTGGGGTTAAATTTAGAAGATTCAACTGTGATATTGAAAAACAAAATTATTAGTATGGATTCAAGTACCCATCAACTATAAATTTTATTATCTCAGTAATTTGGCGTGAAGATAGTTCTATTTTGATAATTTATGATCTAGTTAAATTCCTATTATAAGTGGTAGAGAGCGACTTCTTGTTAAATCATTGAGATTTTATGTTGTATGGATTTAGAATTCGAGTTTGTGTTTGAGCGATTAAAACAAACATAGCCACTATCAAGTTGATCGCTTTAATACTCCATACTAAAATTTCGGTATATTGTAATCAGTGAAAGGATTGCATGATTAAATTCGGCGTGGTGCAGCAAATTGATAGGTGGTATGTTTTCCGAAAACAGGGTTGCAGTGATAATGGTTATCAAATGAAGTTTTCTTTGGAATACTTTCAAATAAGGAATCATTTTGAAACTAGTTCCAAAAACGGTTATACATTCAGGAATTATTGAATGAGGATTTTATAACCCATTTCAATTTATTTTATGGATAATTTTGCAGTTGATTATAATTCAAATTTTGTTATTAGTATTTTATATTCATATTAATATTTTAAAGTAGATTAATTAAAACAATATGTTGCCAAAGTGGCTTCTCTTTGAAAATTAATTAATTTTAAAATATTAAGATAATTGCAAGTATATAATTCATACGAATATATTGCCCAAAAGAAGATTAATATTTGGTTAAATTATATACATGCACTTGTGGTATTAAATTTATGACAATTATTAGGATTTTTATGTGAAGGATACATTAGTCTAAAGATAAATTCATTATTTGACAATATTTATTGTCAATATTTAATTATTACACTAAGAATATCACTTAGAAATTGACATTTTTGTCAAAAAATTAGATATTAATGTTGTATTAGGTATCTTCTATTGAAAATTACCATTATTTGAATTTTAATTTTATTGTGTTCATGTTATTTTATTCTATTTTCAGTTAATCAACCTATTTATGTGATTTCTTCTAACATTAATTATGTTCTCAATCTTAAAGATACTTTTAAAGAATAGAAAGAGGAAGTGACCATCGTTCTTAGTTGCATAAATCTAGACCTTGTATTGAGGATTACAACTCACTCCTTTTACAGATAAAACTTCCACCAAGGAAAAAGAAATTTTGAAAAGTGAAAACATTCAAATCGCATGAATTTTATGATTATTAAGTGTCAAATTTCAGAAACCTTCATTGGCAATATATTTGAGAAAGTTACTAATGTTAAGGATTTCCTTCAAGAAATTGAAAAACATTTTGTCAAAAACAATAAGGTAATTAACAAATACTTAAGAGGTTTTAATTAAGAGAGCCGTCAAAATAAAAACTTAATGATTAAAGTAATTAAAAGTTTTAGATTAACAAAATAATTCTTTAATCATGTGTAAGGATAATCTTCTTCACCATGAGGATTTGGTGAAAATTCGTTAAGGGTCAAATGAATTTTACATTCTTCTCAATTAAGGAGTCGATAAATTAAAAAAATTGTGTGCATTTATAAAATACCAAAATTTATATGCATACAACGATAAAATATTCTAAATATTTAATAAAATATTTTATTTATAATTTTAAAATTTGATACACAAGTACTCTATATCGACTAATAACTATAAATTCAATATGATAACTAGTATATTATTTAAAACTATATAATGGTATCCAAAGTTATAACCTAATCGCTGTACCCATGGCTAACGTCTCAACTAGTTGTGCCAAAGTTATAACCTAATCGCTATACCCATGGCTAACGTCTCAACTAGCTGTGCCAAATTAAGGGCCAAGCTTATAGCTAGTTTCTTACCTTAGTTTAAATTCAAGGACAATTAGAGCTAAGATCTTAATTCTTCAACCTAGTCGAGAGTGGAGTGAAGTGAGTAAAACTGGAAGTATGATAACCATAAGGTATCATAGGTTTGTTCATTTAACATGTGGTTTCATCTCATAGGAGGATACCAAATTTGATCATATTAATTGTCATGGTAAATTGAGTGGATTTAAAATTTATCTTCTTTTCAGTTTTCAAGCAAATGTATCATATTTGATAATCTAAAATGCGTGAATTTACCTACTTTAAAACATGATACATTTAAATGTTAACGGGTCCAAATGTCATATACTCTTTACATTAGCCTCCTTCCAATATCAAACATGTTTCGAAATCATGCATCATTAGGTCATCTATAAATATGCATAGTATTAATAAACAACCTTCTTTATGTGTAAAACCCCATTTTTGGGTTAAGGTTTTACCCGATTTTAGTTTTTCCCTGTTTGGGTCAGTATCAAGTCAGTTCCAGCTAGATTAATTTTTAGAATATGAGTATGAGGCCTACAAGGCCATATGAGTATATTATGAAGGTTGAATATGCCCGACATGCATATGATAGTTTCAGTTATGATACAATAAAGTATGAGTTATCAGTGTATACACGAAATATACATATAATTTTTATGAGTTAGCCAAGATTTTATGCCTAGATCTAGGCAATTTCAGCATTTACCATCCGTTTGAGATTTTCTAGGTATTTCATTTATATATAACATAGGAATTTTGGATTATACCCTTGTGAGCCCATCTTGATTGAGTTCAGGGTTTGAGGCCCATTTAACCTGCTTGACTCGATTCCCACCTACATAGTCACTTTTAGGACTCGAGTCAGTTTCGATTTTAGACAGTCTTAATCCGAGCATTCCGTCTATATGTATATTTCATATACCCATAAGTGGGTCATACTAGACCATGAGTTGTCGGACATTTAGGTCGTGCCATGTGGCAAAATCTGAGCCGTCCATGTCAGCCATGGCTTCACCATGTTATATTTTTAAAGAATTTTCACGATATCAGAATTTACACCATTTAGTGTTGCCACCACTTCGGCTCACTGCCGGCAAGTTTCTGCCTCGCCCCTGGCCTCCATATCGGTACGACCATAACCACCTCATGGCCGGTTATCAGTCTATACCAACAATTGCCACCGATGCCACTGCAGTTGCCACTGCTGACGACGTTTTTGGTTTCAATTTTTGCCGCCACCACCACCCATTCGTGCCATTTCCCAGTGCCGGCGAGTGTCCTCCGGTGAAGCTGACCACCCCGACAACTTCCCCTTGCTGAGATCTCTGGTTTGTGACCGACACTGGCCTTTGTCGTGGCTGCGATCGCCGCCAATGACTAGCACTTGCACGATGGCATTTTTGGTCGTTTTCGACCATTTTTTGGCTAGCCACCGGCCAGACCCCATGTAACACCCCGTTTTAGCTTACCCATGACGAAAATGGCACCGGAGACCGAACTGTTCGCTAATCTACTAGATTCGGTTAAGCCGACCCGGATCTACTCTCGGCGTCTCAAGATGGAGATGCAAATATAAAATGCATGAATGGGAACAATTGGATTCTAACGGAGTCCTACATGCATGCCATGATGTGCAAGCAAAGACAAGACAAAACAACAAATGAGAAACCAAAAGAAAATATATACTATTTTATGAAAATACGATAACACATAACAATCTACCATGACATTCAATCATTATCTCATTCGTTTTTACCTGAGCCGAGTCTGAACTCCAAGGCTCCCTACTCATTCATATTTATCAGTTCGTTTCATAACAAGTAATTCATTCAAGCAAACACATCAAAATTATCATTTACATAACAATAACACACCATCATTATACGTTACACGCGGCAGGTACATGTGTGCGCGGTTCCGTGCTGCTCCTCCGCAGTCCCGACAGCTTTCATCGCTCGCATTCCTCACCTACATATATATAGAAAAACTGTCAGTAACGAGTGTTACCGGCCCGGAAAATAACTAATATCAATCTGGCATAGGAGAGCAAACTCTCCTGTTGAATCAAAACCATATACTTCCTCAAGAACTCTCATCAGGGCACATACGGGAGCCGTCGCCGTCGGGCCGTCGCCCTCGGGTCGACAGCGTCCCCCTTTCTTTCTCATTCTCATACCTTGGCCATTTCTCTATCGCTTCTCACATCAAATTTCATTCCTTACTGCCCTCTGCACCTTCCATATTACTCCTGGCCTTGAGCACAAAGGCCGAGCACTCTCAGGCAGTCGCCTTCAGTACCCTTTGAACCACAAGTCTAGACATGCGCTGCATTGCAGTACCCATAAACCTCCACACTTCTCCATGTTTGAGGAACTCAAAGGTGGAGTTGTCCGGATCCTTCGGGAACGAAGTGGGTTCTCCCCAGCTCCAGAGCCCGCTCTTCCGAGCACACGCCCTATCTGAAGACGTGGCCGCAAGTAACCCTCATCCCATCTCTCACCGAAAACGCGAAAACTATATACATATATATAGGCCTGGGTTGGGATTTATACAATAGGCCCGAAGGCAACTTGAGCTGGATCTGAAGTTCGAAAACAAACTCGAGGGATCTCATCCTCGAGGGTTATTAATCCGAAAAAGGAACAGTTGGCTAAATGGCCCGAGTTAAGTGGGATCCGATAAAACTCCACTTAACTCGTCTTGCACATGATAAATCAAATACACAATAGAGTAGCGTAAAAACAGAGAACGAGTCCTAAACGGACCTGGTAGAAGCTCCAAACGGGTCCACGCGCCTAGGCGGCGAGCTCCTACACCATACCTACACAATCAAGCTAAAAACTAACGCCCACATGATGAATCACACATCCTATAGCATGCACACACAATCAACACAATCACGCATCAATCAACACACATCAACCTATATCAATTCTAGCAAGTCTACTTAGGCTAGTTTGCATTAGATCATGATCATTACATAGTTACCCTAATTAGTTTCTTAGCCTCCATTTTTAACACCACTCAATCAAACAAATTTCATATTTTATCCTTAATCAAATCTACATTTATATATATTATTATAACACACAATTCACCAATCCTAGAATGCAATTCTAATAATCAATACTTTCAAATAATTAAGTTAAAATAAATTATACCTCGCGTCGTTGAAAATCGGCGACGACTAGGGTTTCCGTTTCGTGGCTCGAAACTCGAATTCGGCACCTAGCGGCGTCCGAAGTCCGATCAGATTGGACTGGGTGCATTCGGCGGATGATCCGGCAAATTTCCCACGAATCCAATTTTCGGCGGTTCCGGCGGTTTTCCAGCGAGTGTCGGCGGTTTTCCGGCGGTGATTCGGGACAGGGCAATTAGGGGGTCTATCGGCACCAGCTCGACGAGCTTGGTCCGATGGTGGTGTCAAACAAAGCAGCCGGGGCGGTGATGGCTGTCGGCGGCGGCGTTGAAAATGGGCGGCAGCGGCGGCATGCTCCGATCGGGGCTGCGGCCGGCCTCGACGGCGGTCGGGATGGTGGGGGAAACGTCGGCGACAGCGAGGGGGTGGTCGTCGGGCTCACAGCGGCGGCGGCACGGCCCGGACGGAGGTGAATCCGACAAGGGAGGGTGTCGTGGCTTGTGGGGCGATTCCGGCGTCGTGGCGGCGAGACGGTGGCCGGGGTGGGTCGTGGCG
The DNA here is from genome assembly GCA_033002965.1 of Piper betle. Taxonomy (NCBI): domain Eukaryota; kingdom Viridiplantae; phylum Streptophyta; class Magnoliopsida; order Piperales; family Piperaceae; genus Piper; species Piper betle. The sequence continues at coordinate 9,495 of JAURVB010006899.1, forward strand.
GCACGGCGACTGCGGCGGGGTGGGGCGACGTTGATCGGCGGCAGCACGGCGTCGACAGTGGCGGCGGCGGTGACGATAGCACACAACGGCGGCAAGGGTTTTGGAAGGGTAAGTGTCAGGAGGGAGAAAAATACCCTCAATGGCAGTTTTGTAATTAAGTATTGACTCGATTCCTACTCGAGTCAAAATAATAACTAGTTCGTAATAAATTCTAAAAAAAATCTAAAAAAATATGGAAAAATCCCATAAAATTAAACAAACACAACAACATCCAAATGGCATGCTCTATAACTAATAACCCACCCGAATATAATCCAACACGTCCTAATACGTTATTTGGCCTAAAACTATTCTGCGATAAAATAAAAATAACAATCAATACTGTATACCTCCATATACTTGATAACCCATTTTTCATCATCTTTTAGATGTTATCATCGTACACTTGAGCATACATGACCCTCATCGCTCATAACTCACAGCTGGCCTCAACTCAGCTCGCGGTCCATGAAGCTGACTCGACTCGAACCAACGGTTGAACCGACTGGTTCACTCCCGTAAAACTCTGACTCGAGTCACGGGTTTTACACCCCATCAACCGTCAGCCTAGATAGGTTCATCTCGTTGAGGCCGACATTTTGGAGACCACCCACGATCTCCACTGTGGCCACGATCATCATCGGCAGTGGCGCAGTTGCTGCACTTGGTGGCGATACAACACCTTTCATGATGTTTTCTAGCCAACTAGTGGTTGGACTCCACAGATTATCACCACAAGAGCCTCCACCTTGACACCCCCTGTCAATCCCAACTGGTGGCGAGTCCAGTGGCACCACCATTGGCCTTTTTGGGGGATGGGCACCTGTCACCCCATTCGGTCCTTTTGCTCAGTTCGCGGTTCGCTTGCCCGTGACCATGTCTGCTTGGCGGATCTTGTTCACCAGCCCGCCAGCCCATGTCCAAGTCCACACGTCCAATTCAAGTCCGCTCATCCAACCTAGCACATTTTCCAGTTCGCCCAGACTGGGTTGGTTCAGCCCATTCGGTTCGGTCTAGTTCAGCTCGGTTCAGTCTAGTTCAGCCTGTTTTCTTCCATTCTTAGACCGTTTTCAGTAATTTGAGAACCTCTGTGTTAGCTATGATGCATATTCACATGATTTAGCATGATTTAATGTTATGATTATTATTTTTATTTATTATTTTATTTATTTATTTATTCAATGTTATTTATTTATATACTTATCATATATAATGAATGTTTACATGATTCTTTGCTATTATTAATATTATATTTACTTATGAATATTATTCTTATTACTAAATTGTGTGTATATATTATATATATATACACACACTTGATTTATTTATTTACATATTTATTTATTTGTTCGTTATGGGTATGTTATTATTTATTTGTATTTAATTATGTACTCTTGTATTTTATGACTATGATATTATTAATATTCATGATTAATGAGTATTAACTATTTTTTTGTTTAATTATTTATTTGTTGAATTATTATTTATATATATATATATATATATATTTACTAACACGAGTATATGTTGATATTTACTTGTATTTACCCATATATTTATATAGTATAATTATATTCTTATTTTATGATTAGAGTATTGTTCATATTTATATATCTACTATTTATATAATTATCTATGAGTGTATTTTCTTGTTTATTTATTTATTTATTATTTATTATTATTATATCTCAATTTACGTGCCACATGTTTAGTTATAGATCTATTAGCACCGCTTTATTTATTAGGATGTTTTGATGATATGAGCACACACCACAAGCATGCATTATATAGAGATGTTAGTATTTTACTTAGTAGTGGGTTCCAATATAGGTTTTGGAGTCCGAGCTTGTCGTAGATGTGCAGATACGCTTAGAGCTTGGACCACAGGTCCGTAGGACTCTCCCTCTCTACTTGACTTCTTGTGTGTAGAGTTTAATCATGTTTTATACATAGGGCAGAATTGGAAGTGTTTTATCGGATCCCTCCGATGTTAGGCCATTTAGTCGTGTTTTATACACATGTTTAATAAAACTACAAGGATGAGATCCCTTGTTGGTTTTTGAACTTAAGCTCCAGAAATTTATGATACAAGCCTCTTCCCTTAGCCTATTATGTAAGTATGTGCATTTCTATGGATTTCACAAACAAGAAAATAGGTGGAATGGAGATATGTATGGATCACATTAGTACTCTTTTAAACCCTGAGGTAGTGAGGTAGTGAGGTGTATGAGGGTACTGCATAATGCAACACATTTTCAGAATTTGTGGCACTAACTTAATTGTTCCTTTTCCCACTCGAGTACCGTGCGGGTGATATGGAAGATGTGAGGGTGTAAGTGTTGTATGTATGAATATGATTATGAGCCATGCATGCAAGCCAACACTTGATTAAGTACGTTTGCTTACCGCCCAGTGTGAGGTAATCGTGAAGTTTCATAAGTTTTCATGAGTAATGAAATACCTATTTGCCAGTTTGTATTAGTTATTTTTCAGATTAGTATCATTCGTTACTGGCATTTTTCATATAATATATGTAGGTCTTGCAATATGGAGTTGACTTTGGTGGGAGGATAGATAAATACTACATACACTTGAGCTCAACGCAGTTATTTACTTTCTTACTTTTATTTATGTTCAATGTATTTTGACTTGTATTTAATAGTGTCTTCCATTCTCATGACACCAAGAAGGTTGTTTCAATCTATTTTATCGATCGAGACGTACCGACCAACAACTTTAAACATAAATTGACTCGATCGTAACATTTCTTATTCGGTTCTTAAATAAACCAAAATTGGGTTGTTTCAAGTTGGTATGAGAGCCATGCCAGAGGATATCTTTAATGGCCCAATTAATAAATTAGGGTCACTTGCCTTTTTACATTCCTTTTAGCTAATGAATTTTTCTTGCAAAAATTAATTAATTAATTAAGGTCTCTCTATCAAAATACCCAATTACAATATTGAAATTAGTCGGGCCAAATTTAACTTCAATGAGGAATCTATATAAGAACTAAAAGAAAGTAATGTAGTATTTTATTGGTTGATATATATTTTATAATAATTTTTTCTTTAGTTTGGATTCTTAATATTATGGGACCTTTGATTAGGGTTTTTCTTTTATTATTAAGATTCTTGATGTTATAAATAGAGCCCAACATAAGGGAGCTACTGCTTGTATAGTTTATATGAACTACACATTTTTTTAAGCAATTTAGTGGGTTCCACAATTCAAAATTTACATAAATAAATTAAAAAATAAACATAAGGGTAATTATAAAATTTTAACACAATTTAATGTTTCTAAATCTTTCATTGTAATTGTCAAAGTAATTGCAATCAAAATTAATTTTAAAATATCTATTAATTTATGCATATTTTAAAAATTTTAGAGTAGATAATAACAATATTAAAAAAGACAATTTTATGAAAGTCCTAATTATGCACACTACTTTTAATATATATAAATATTATTTTTTGAGACACACTAAAAACGATTCAAATTAAATGTGAAGCTCATATATAAGATATATAAGGCGTAGCTCATATAAATTTTCCCTGAACACCGGTCTCATACGTGTATGTATCATATATACACATCATTTTTTTTTGTGGCTCGATAAGTCCATTTTTATATTGAAGAAAACATGAAAATTTGCAAAACTTAACAAGTGCATAAATTCATGCTAGGGGTTGCTATACAGGATTTGCTGTTTAAATATTTATGACCTAAATACAAAACAAATATAGTCATGACCATCATATTATAATCTTATTAGAGAAAAGTTTTATCCATGATCTATTGTGCCCTTAATTAATTACACTAGAATTGATTTTAAGTTTTTCTTTTTTCAGCTAATATAAAATAACAGGTGTCGGATATAAATTATAATTCATATAGTTGTAAATGGATTTGATAATCAAATATTAGTTATAGTGCCAACCTTCCTTATTTATATAAATTTGAGTTTGATAATGTATGATTGTTAGAACATTACAAAAATATTTAAAAAATATCGTTAAATTTAAAAGATTTCAATCATATGTGTTTTATATTACAAAAGAAATTACTTTATCATTTTATATCTCGAGTTTCAATACTTAATTTTCATGCTTGCCTACATTGATAATTAAAACTTCGAAATCTTTAAACAACAAACACACACTAATATACTTAGAACTTAATTGTATTAATAATTAATAAATTTTTATAATAAAACCATATCCATAATATAATTAATTAGCATAATCTATAAAGTTCTTATTAAATACTTATCACCAAACTCTATTATGTAAAATTATTAATTATCATCTTAATTGTCATATCAAAGATAATATTAAGAAGTATGACCACGTCTTATAGATTAAAGATTTTCTAAATGCACAAAATCATCCAAGCTAGGGTTGTTTAAAGCTTGATCGAGCTTGGTCTCAATTCGAGTTGGCTCCACTTAAAACTCAATATTTTACATAAAGAATAAGATTTTTAACTATATTTATCTCAATTTTTTTATACAAAAAATATATATATATAAATTATTATTATCTAATAACAATTTTAAATAAAAGTATGCATGATTAAGTTGTCTTTATGTATAATTATATTAAAGTTGAGATATTTTAATTATAAATTAAATTGTAATATGAATTATAGGAAAGAAGATTATCTAGAAATACTAATCACTTTAGTTTGACCTTAAAATCAAACGGGCAGAGGTTGAGCTAAGCAAAACTCAACTCTACTTGCTCGATGAACATCCCTAATCAAAGCGTAAGTGTCAAGCTAATCCTTTACTTTTTTGGGTTAATATCCATCACAAGCTCACTCAATAAGTGTTTTTTTCTCCGTCTTTCTTGCAAAAATGTTTGTTTAGTAGAGCTAAATTAACTATTAGTAAAAGACACTTTGATAATATGGGTTTGTTTGGTTGGCATAAAAGGGTATAAATAAAATGAAATTTTGAAATAGTCATCCATACTAAAAATATACAAATTAAATATGATTACATCTAAGGAGAGTGCAAAAATAGTCATAATTAATTATGCGACCTACCCATGTGTTCGCCGATGAGAAAAAAAATTTTATGCCTTGTTCTTATCTCAATTAATAAGAAAAAAGGGGGGAATTATTTTCTTGTAAGAAAGTGCATGAGTGGGTCATTTATAGGTAATCATAATTAATTTGAGAACAAAACACATTGTCAAAGTACTAATTTTTGTAGGAATATATTGTGTATATACTAATTTTAGTAATATTAATCATTTAAAATTTTGATATCATTTACATTTCTTTCATGCCAACCAAACAAAACCTATGTGATCCTTGACTTAATTGTTTATTGTAAATTAAAATTTTGCATTACATTGTACCACATAGCATTTTGTTGACAACTAAAATTATAACCTTTGATATCAAGGATGATGGAAAGAGTTCATAGAACAAACGAACTCAAGTTATATTAATAAAATGAAAATCTTTCTAATTTTTTTACTCCATAAAATAATCTTATTAATTTAACTTGTCTTGGTTACATCTAGCAACTTAGTTAAACTCAAATTGGATTGATGTTTAAGTTGATAAATGTTCGGTTGAAAATTAAAGTCAAACTCCTCTAAAGAAAATTAGTTTGAAATTATTATGCTCAATTTAATCGTAGTCAAAAGCTTGACATCCGATCTGAAAATTTAGATTTTAGACATATATGTTAATGATTATTTTCATTACAATATAAATGAAATAATAACTGTCCATAATTTTATATCAATTTTTTTTGAAATGATGTTTTAATCTATGACCATTATAATATTGATTACAATATTATGTAAAATTAAGATGCTTTGATTCTTAGTCTTTTAATGTAAATTATGCTAAAAAATGTGAGTATAAGTAAATACCAATAAAAAATAATTCTAAGTTCATTTCAAACTCGAATATGGGTGTAGAACAAAACAAAAAATAAAAGCAAAACAAGTTTGAAATTAGGGTGTCTAGCCTTTTGTGCATTCCTCTTAGTTAATGAATTTTTCTTGTAAAAATAAATAAATAAATTAAGGTCTCTCCATCAAAATGCCCAATTGCAATATTGAAACTTAAGCAGGACAAATTTAACTTCAATGAGGAATCTATACTAAGAACTAAAAGAAAATTATGTAGTATTTTATGGCTTGATATGTATTTTATAATAGCTTTTTTCTTTACTTTGGATTCTTAATATTAAGGGACCTTTGATTATGATTTTTCTTTTATCATTAAGATTCTTGACATTATAAATAGAGGTCGACATAAGTGAACTACTACTTGTATAGTTTATATGAACTACACTTTTTTTGAGCAAGTTAGTGGGTTCTACAATTCAAAAACTAAATAGATAAATAAAAAAATAAATATAAGGGTAATTATAAAATTTCAACACAATCTAATATTTTTAAATCTTTAATTTTAATTGTCAAAGAAATCATATTAAAAATTAATTTCAAAATATTTATTGACTTGTGTATCTTTTAAAAAATTTAGAGTAGATAATAACAATATTAAAGAAAGACAAAATTTTATCAAATTCTTACTCATGCACACTACTTTTAATATATATATATATATATATATATATATATATATATATATATATATATATAAAATTTTGTGAGACCCATTAAAAACAGTTCTGGGTAACTCATCTATAAAATATATGATGCGTAGCTCATATAAATTTTCCCTTATAAATATATTAAGCAAAAAAAAATTGTTGTTTTGTTGAATTTTAAAACTATTTTTCTCTCAATACTCTAATCTTCGGTTCTTTTTCTGATAATTCCACTTCTTCTTCCCCATCATGAACTACTCGTTTCTCCACGCTGCCCCTTATCAATTTTGTGTCTTTTTTTATCCAACTTGATCCAAGTTCATTGATCTTTGAGCAAATTCCCACCAAAAGTTCTATGACAATATCACAAAAGAAATAATGTGTTCCTAAAATGAAGTTGAAGACAAACCATTTAATATAATGTCATAATGTTGTTGTTAATTATTCTATCCACAACAGTAGTAGCATTACTCTTCCACAAGTTATATATATTTATTGAAGACAATAAATTTATGATGAGCTGTCTGACACCGAGTTGAAAGCGAGGCAGCAATGGACCTATTGGTTTCCATTTTCTATATAATTAGGGGACAAATCCTACAGTTTTAGGGCATAATGGGATAGGCATATGCTGCCCATCCACAACTGTCCCTCCAAGCAAGAGATCTCATCCAATTCACCCATTTCATATGCTCACAATCCAGGCTACAACTCACCTATGCCCTGCCCGTATCTTGTACCCACCCACTCTGAAGCACTATCTCTCCATCTCCATATGTCCTTTACAAATTTAAAACACCCACCCACTACCCCACATCATAAAACCACATCTAACACTATAACTACTCGTCATAAAAGTTCTAAGTTTTTAATATAGAGAATGTTGTGAATCCAGCTCAAAAGAGATCAAAAACCTGATTTTTACTAGGTGGATTAAGAGGATCGTTTATATGAATGCATTAACACTGGCCTCGTGTGTGTATGTATTATTTATACACATCATTTTTTTGTGGCTCGAAAACTCCAATTTTTATATTTAAGAAAACATGTAAATTTGCAAAGCTTAACAAGTGCATAAATCCAAATTTGTGCTAGGTTGCTAGACATGATTGGCTGTTTAAATGTCTATGACCTAAATACAAAACAAATATGGTCATGACCATCATTTATACTCTTATTAGAGAAAATTTTTAGCTATGGTCTCTTATGCCCTTAATTAATTACACTAGAATTGATTTAGGCTTTTCTTTTTTCACCTAATATAAAATAAATGGTGTCAGATATAAATTATGATTCATATAATTATAAATGGATTTTGATAATCAAATATTCTTTATAATGCCAACTTTCCTTATTTATATAAATTTGAGTTTGATAATGTATGATTGTTAGAACATTACAAAAATATTAAACAAAAATCTTTAATTTTAAAAGATTTCAATCATATGTATTTTATACTACAAAACAAATTACTTTGTCATTTTATATTTCGAGTTTCAATACATAATTTCATACTTGCCTGCATCGATAATAAAGATTTAGATATCTTTAAACAATAAACACACCCTTTAGTATTTTTTAGGTAGGGTGGTATTATATTAATATTGTTTGTATAGTGATGCCTTTAAGGTTGTCATGGTTTTCGAGTCCATTGATCACCATCCTCCTGTGGCACTCTCTATACTTGCACTTCATATTGTATTCATACCCAATCTACGAGTAACATTACTCACTAATACAATCTATACTACTTTTTCTTTAATACTAAAAGGTGAAATGGCCAAGTGTATAAAAATTATTCAAGAGACTCAAGAAGGAAATTAATGGGGCTTTGAGAATTTGAAGTAAAGTGCTTTGATAAAACAAAAGATTCCATAACTTAATTCTATCAATAATTAATATATTTTTATAATCAAACCATATCCATAATATAATTAATTAACATAACTATAAAGTTTTATTAAATACTTTTCACCAAACTCTATTATGTCAAATTATTAATTATCTTCATTGTCATATAAAAGATAATATTAAAAAGTATGACCATGTCTTATACATTAAAGGTTTTTGTACACACAAAATAGCTAGGGTTGTTTAAAGCTTGATCAAGCTCAATCTTAATTCGAATCTTTACTCGATATTAAATGAGTCAACCCTCAGCTTGCATTTATTCAAATTGGCTCGGATTGAAACTAAATATTTTACATAAAGAATAAGATTTTTAACCATATTGATCTCAAATTTTGTATATAAATATATTTAAATTATAAATTATCATTATCTAATAACTATTTTAAATGAAAGTATACATGATTAAATTGTCTTTATGTATAATCATGTCAAAGTTAAGATATTTTAATTATAAACCAAATTTTAATATGAATTATAGGAAAGAAGAGTATTGATAAATTCTAATCAAGTTATACTAATCAAGTTAGCTCAACCTCGAAATCAAATGATTCGAGATTGAGCAAAACAAAACTTAGTTCGACTTGCTCAATAAAGAACCCTAATCAAAGCTTAAGTGTAAGCCAATCCTTCATTTTTTGGGTTAAGAAGTCCATCACAAGTTCACTCAATAAGTTTTTATTTTTCTCTATCTTTCTTTCAGACAACATGTTTGTTAATTAGAGCTCAATTAACTTTTAGTAAAAGACATTTTGATAATATGGTTGTTGGCATAAAAGTGTATGAATAAAATGAAATTTTGAAATACTAAATGGTACTAAATATATGTAAATTAAGTATGATTACATCTAAGGAGAGTACAAAATAATCATAATTACTTTATACGACTTATTCATATCTCTCCAATGAGAAAATATTTTTTCCCCTTTTCTTATCTCAATAAATAAGAAAAAAGGGAAAAATTTTTCTTGTAAGAAAGTGCATGAGTGGATAGGAAATCATAATTAATTTGAGAACAAAACAGATTGTCAAAGTATTAATTTTTCTTAAGAATATATTACATATATTCAAATTTTAGTAAGATTGATCAATTAAAATTTTCATATCATTTATATTTCTTGCATGGTAACCAAATAGAACCTATGGAACCTTGACATAATTGTTTGTTATAATTTAAAATTTTGCATTACATTGTATCACATTGCATTTTGTTAACAACTAAAATTATAACCTTTAATATCAAAGATGATGCAAAGAGTTCATAGAACAAACAAACTCCAAGTTAAATAAAAATGAAAATCTTTCTAATTCTTTTATTCATAAAATAAACTTATTAATGTAACTTGGCTTGGTTACATCTAGCAACTAAATTAAACTCAAATTAGATTGATGTTTTTGTTGATAAATGTTGGCTTCCAAAATAAAGTCAAACTCCCCTAAAGAAATTATGCTCAATTTAACCGTAGTCAAAAGTTTGACATCTGATATGGAAATATATGTTAATGATTATTTTTCATTAAAATATAAATGAAATAATGACTGCCCATAATTTTATATCAACGTTTTTAAATGATGTTTTAATCTATGACCATTATACTATTGATTACAATATTATGACACACTAAGATGCTTCAATTCTTAGTATTTTAGAGTAAATTATGCTAAAAAATGTGAGTATAAGTAAATACCAATCAAAATTAATTATAAGTTCAATTCGAACTCGAATAAGGTTGTAGAACAAAGCAAAACACGTTTGAATCTTGAACTTGAGCTCGGTAGTGATTGAATAAATGCATGGTTATTGTATATATTGATACCTTGATAAATTATGAATGTAACTTGACATTGGGAGCATTTGGCTTGACTGGTACTGAAGCATCCCACATTCAAACCTCGACTCAAGTCTCTCTACTTCAATCCATAAACATTTGGATTTTTTTACCATTTCTAGCTTTCTTGCGTTGCAATTGATTCTAGCGCACAATAACTTTATGGACCCATTAATTTATATTTTTTATGATTATTTATTTGTTATTTATAAAATTTTGGAATATAATTCTACTCAAATTAATAAACATAAAAAAATAGTAAATTCTGCTTATATATTTATAAATATATTTTCTCTTATAGCTTATATTACTCAAACTAAACTTTCCTACTTAATAAAACGTACTTAATTTAGGTTTTTTTCATAATATAAAATATTTATTTATTTATTAGTTGTTATTGTCTATCATAATTTAACTATTGATACTATAACACCTCAATTCAGCTTTAAGGGATAGATCAAATCGTGATATTAAAATTTGGAAGCTACTCGTTAGGTTATCGCATATAAACTTTACGGAAAGTGGATCTAAACCCTCCGTAGAGGCTTAAGACGAACATTAGGCTTGGTTTTAATAGAGTTTGTTCAGAGTTCATACTAAAAAGGTGGATCTTAGACTTAAAAGGAATCCTATATGAACACATCTAATCGTAACAGAGGTAGAACCTCCCTTACGACTATGAGTAGGGACTTTAAAAATATGATGATCACTCCAACTATAGAAGAAACACTCCTCCACTATAGTTTTGATGTTGTATATTGTTGCATATATCATATTCTTAGTACTTAATTCAAGTGATTGGCATAGGTCTTCTTATTACTTACATGAAGATGATGCATGCATTTAAACAATGGTCATGGTTACTTGTTCTACATACCCTACGTGACCAATAATTAAAGCTTCATAGAATTACACAACATCATCAAGTATCAGGGCATCAAACCCTAACACCTGAACATCACGTGGATCTTCAAGTGCTGTGAAGCGTAAGCTCCTCCACCCACATTACTCTAACACACAAACAACTGCAACCAGATACATTTTGTATACATGACTTAACTCTTCATTATGTTTCAGGACTTTGGGTCTGATATACCTTGCACACAATGGTTAACCTTGCCCCAAAGTATTATAACTCTACAGTAAAATATAATAATATAAAGATAAAATATGTTAACACAACCATCATAGCATACATCTGAATCATACAAGGTTTACATAGTTAGGGCATATGCCCGTAATATAGTCATCCATAAAATACATAATCTAAAACAAACAATATAACACAGGACCCCCTCCACCACCACCATTGATCCGCTTGATCCATGCACCTAGGCCGCCCAATGCCAACGAACCTCACCTACATATTATAGAAAATGACATCAATAATCAAATATATTTGATTACCTGTTGGAATAACTACCGATAAAATAGCAAACTGACAAATGAGTATTCCACTATCCACAAAAATGTAGGAAATTTTAGAATTACCTCATTCTAGGTGGTAAGCAAACATACTTAAACAAGTGTTGGCGCATGCATGGTTAATATTTATATTCATATATACAACACTTATGCCTTCACATCGTCCATATTACACCCGCCACAATACTCAAGTAGTAAAAAGAATGGTTAAGTTAGTGCTATAAATTTCGAAAATATATTGTATTACGTAGTACCCTTATACTCTACACTACCTTAGGGTTTGAAGGAGTACTAGTGCGGTCAATATATCCCATACACACTCTTAGTCGTAAACGTCGTTCATATTTACACAAATAAGCTTGAGAAAGGATTTAATACTTAATTTATAAATCTTATCTTTCGAAAACTATCAAGAAGTCTCAACCTTAAAATTTTATTAAACATGTGTAGAAAATACAACTAAATGATCTGATATCGGAGGGATTCGATAAACTGCTGATCCCATCATACGTCTAAAAGGCATTTAAACTCGACACACAGGATGAGTAGAGCTCCGTATTCTAGTCGGTGAGCTCACCTATGATACATAGCACGGAGATGGAACCAAATAAGAATCGGGTAACATCGGCACACAAAACGAGGCAAAGCCTCCACACAAACTCAACATTTAACATCACTTAATTATCTTAATCGGGTCCTAGGTGAAATATTAAACCTTATTAGGTAACTTAATTAAAATTTTGGTTTCATGTTTCCTTAGTAGGCTTTAATTAATTCTAGGGGCTTACCATACGATTTTTCGAATAGGCCTAACAATGTCCAAATGAGCTGAAATTCTGGATGGGATGTCCCTTACTCTCTTAAGGTTCATAAGGAAATTTCCCCATGAGACTATAAGGGGAACGATGCCCATTAAGCTCTGTCCTAAGGTGTTGGAACAATGTTCCTAGGTTGCACACCAATTTTGTACATGTTCGTTCATAGGCTAGACGACTCCAAATGGGCTTAGGTTAGGAGGCCTAGTTAGCTAACACAAGAAGCTTGATCCCAGTAAGTGTTAAGAAAAATTTACTTTGTAAATGGGCCTTAAGTGTATTTTATAATTTGGGTCACTAGATGGGCTATTTCTAGAGTTCTCTAGACCTTAACAAATTAGAAATGTACAAATAAAATTGGGAATCTACCCAAATGGCCCCAAAATTGGTCAAGGTGCTACTGACATAAAGTAAGGTGTGGACCAAGTTCTAATAAAATCCAACACCATTAACCTATTTTATGGTATTTTACAACCACAGTGAAAAAAACTAAGGTTTTTACCTTGCATCTTTACATTGTTTGGGTAGACACCACCTAGACATACCTAGATGATTTTTACCCATTTCTAAAATTTATATATTTCAAGAAAACATTTATTGGAGCTTCATATATTTTTACCAGATTTTATTAACTTAAAATTTGTGGTTTAACATACAACACAATCACAAATTATGCTCATAAGTGTAAGGTGTACTTATGGGTGATGTTCATGATTTTTTAGTTGTTAGATTAGGGTTAACATTTTACCAAGAACTCCTAAAATCACCATGAACATTATGGAATGCTATGAATGAGCACATCCTACTAGGCCAAAGAGTAAAAATTGAAAAAAGGAGCTTATGTCATTGTAAAGGTGAAAGTTGCCACCTTTCCTCAGTTTTTACCCTCATACATATACATTCTAGGTTATTTCAGGTAAAACACATAAGACAAAACTTGTATATATACATGTTGTGAGTTCAAAAAAATAATAATCATGAAAATTTAACATCAGAGTGCCAAGATAGGATTTTTATACCGAAATAGTTCATATCAGTGACTTACGTGTATTATAGAAATCATATATATTTACTTACATGTCCAAATAAGACACATGAGTATTCAAAATGCTCCTAAGAAAAATGTATACATTATAAAAATGTCCAAAACATAAAAGAAAGACAAAAATGCCAGAGATAAATACCAAACGACAAGCAAAAGAGACAGCACAAACTTGAAACTAACGAGGGAAGACCAAAGGGAGGTCTTTTGATGCATTCAACCTAAAAACCTACCACCCTATGAGGTTAGAAATGTGAAGGTCATTTGAGCTCTAAGGAGGACGAAGAAAGCCAAGGAGAGGTGAAGAAGGTTGTTGGAGGTGAAAAGAGAAGGAGAAATGGTGAAAAGGTGAGGGAAGAGATGAGTTTTATAGAAAAGGGGTTGGTGATTGGGTTATGTTATAGGTATGGGCGTCATACCTAAAGAGTTATGGGTTAGATAAGGAGGTATGAATTGGATTGGTGATCTCATAAAGGTATGAGTTGGATAAAGAGGTATGAGCTGGCTTGGTGATGTCATAGGTATGGGTGCTATACTTCAAAAGGTATGGGTTGGATAGATAAAGATTTATGGGTTGGGTTAGCTAAAGAGGTATGAGTTAGGTTATCCCAAAACCCAAAAACTTAGGGTTTTTATCCTAAAATGATCCAGCCCACCTCGAAAATTGGATTACATGTCCCAAAAGGGGTTAGGACGGCTCGAAAGGTAATCAAACATACAATCAGCAAACAAAAGACATGTGAGGGACACGGTCCTAACCTCGAAATATATACGATTAGATTGGATCAAATATGAAAAATAGAGTGTGCCGCATCCAAACTGACATCCGAACACCGAAGGAGATTAAGACTGGGCAACTTACACTATACTATATACAAACCACGGCAAGAAGGGCCGAACCTTACTAACCCGATTTAGGTAACAACCAAATTGAGAGTAAAAAACTACGAGTGAACAACCTGGGTTTTACAGATACTCACTTAATTAATATTTTTTACTTATTTCAACATATAATTAAAATGATTTTATGATGTTTTATATGACTATTATATCTAAAAATGAGGTTGTTTATTGAAATAAAATATAAATTCATCATTTGTATTTAATAATAAAAATAATCATATTTTGTATAATTTAATTCACTATATATTAATATATATTATTATAAATTTCAAATTTTAGCGTGCACATCGCGCCGTCCTTTTGCCAGTAATATCTTATGTTATACTTATGTACGTTGTAACTTTTATATCATTAAAAGGATCTTGCATATTTTTAAATACCACAACTCTTCTTTGCAGTTTGAAATGTTATAAAATGCGAAGTTTGAACTTGGAGGTGGAGTCGTCCGTAGGGTTACAATCGGCCGGGTCAAAAATCAGTTGTATAAATAAATTAATCTTAATTATTAAAAATAAAAATTTTAATTGTACAAACTCGACCGACAGATAAAATAGAATCTGCAACTTGAACTCACTAGTTTAACTGTTTCATCAGATCTAGGATGTGATATGGTTTGGAAGAATGAGCCAAATACGATTTCATTCTCGAATAAAAATCCATTTTGATTTTAATTCATTTGTTCCGTTACCGGAGCAAAAGGCAGATACATGTTACGCCACCGATTTGAATCAAAAGAGAGATTTCGATTTGGAATCAGAAAACAGATTCCAAGCGATGGCAGATTTTATTCACTCTATCAAGTACGAAGGCCTATCTGGTATATCAAGTGATTTATATTTTTTATTTATTCCTAAAAAATTCTTAGAACGAGGTGTTCAATTATTACTTTTCGTATAAATGTCAATAAAAATAAGAATAGAGTAGGCACACATTGCCTTAGGGGAGCACCCTAGTTAGCATGATTGCATGCATCGTAGGAGAGTTTAATTAAGGTTTAAGAACGGCTTATAAATAGCAAAAACACACACCCACACGCACGCAAGGGAGAAAAGAAGAGAGTGAGGGGGCGAAAAAGTGAGAAAACAAATGCAGATGCCAGATTGCGCTTCTCCGATCCCATCTCCGACGCCGCCCAAGCCACCGCCGCCGGTGGTCTCGGCCGCCGCCGCACTCCGCCACGGCCCACCGGCACGAGCGCCCCACCACCGCCGCGCCCAGTCGGAGCTCGCCTTCCGCATCCCCGACGAGCTCGACTTCGGCGCCGATCCCTTCTCCTCGGCCTCCCCGCCGCCGCCGGCGACGAGATCGGATCGGAGGACGACCTCTTCGGCGCCTACATGGACATTGAGGGCCTCGGCGGGTCTGTGGTGGACGACTGCGTCGCCGCTCCCGGCGGCGTCGACCGCGCCACGGCGGTGGTGAAGGCCGAGGAGCCTCCGCCGGAGGGCCCCTTCGCCGGCGCGGCGAGGCCGAGGCACCGCCACAGCAGCTCGGTGGACGTGTCGTCGATGATGTCGAGGGGGAGGGCGTGTTCGGGGAGATTGCGGAGGCGAAGAAGGCCATGGCCGCCGACAAGCTCGCCGAGCTCGCGGCCATTGATCCTAAACGGGCGAAAAGGTCGGTGTTTGCGCCTCTCTTGTTTGGCATTTCGCTCTGGTGTTGATCATTTCAATGTGTGGATGTGCGGTGTTTCTCAGATCGGAGTGTGGAGTGCGTTCGGGATGCCCATCTTTGTCATGCTTGTAATGTTTCTCATGAAAAATGTGATTTTTTGTTGCCATCAACTCTGGATCTAGGCTAATTTATCTATATACGGGGTGTAGAATGTATGTGTTGTCTTGCCCAAATTTTTGCTTCCTCATTGTATGGATTTGAGGTTCTTTATTCAGGAAATTATGTGTTCTTAGCTTCTTTGTGGGTTGAATCTCAAATTGGTTTCGTGATCGACATTCTTATTCGGTTGATCCGTTTGAAATGAGCAGGATTATGGCGAATCGGCAGTCTGCTGCTCGCTCAAAGGAAAGGAAAGCAAGGTATATATTGGAACTCGAGCGCAAGGTTCAAACTCTTCAAACAGAAGCCACTACATTGTCTGCACAATTGACCCTCTTCCAGGTGAGCAAAATTAAACGATTAGAGTAGAAATGTTTGTAAAATTCTTGATCTTTCACTTTGACTTTTGTAAATTTCTTAATAAGATGGCATTACTAGGCAAAATTACCCGTTAAATCTTATTTTCTGGCCACCACCGTTCATCTAAATCTTCTTCTTCTTTTCCATCACCCTGATCCGAAATAATTGTGGTTGGTCTTGAGATTTATCGAAGTAGAAATGACAAGGTTTTGATGTCAGAATGCCTTTCTTGACACTAATCCCTTCTATTTAATCCGGATTCTCCTTATTGTTACTATGGGCCCTGAGGCTCAGGGAGATTTTACCCGTTGGTGTCAATTAGGCAGTTTGTGGACTTTTGTTGCTCTTTCGAACTAATTGGTTTCACGTTACGCCAATTTGAACTTTCTCGATCTGTTCAATTGCAACCCAATAATGCAATCGCATTTTCTGCTCAAATTGCGGTTTTTGTTTCTGTATTATTGATTTATCCACCAGGCCAATCTGGTTGACGCGGACAACAGAGCACAATCACTTGCAAATTTGTTATCAATATAAATCTTCCGATAAATGTTCTAGTGTTATCCATGTTATGGTTGATTGCATATAATATGGACCACCTGCCTACTTACTTTTTGGTTCTCTCGATTGCATAATACTTTGAAAGTAGGAACATGAGAAAGTCAATAGTTAAACTTTTTTTATGCCCAAATTTCATGGAGATGACTACTTGTTGGTACTTCCCTGGCTCTATTTTAATTTGTTCACTCTGCGGTATTCTTGTAGCCATAATAATTGGTGGACCTTTAGTTAGTCTTTGTCTTGTTTTTTTAACAATTATCTTATAACTTTTTCTTTATTGAAGAAGTGGTATGTCTGCTTGAGTGGATGCTGCTTCAGCCTATTTTTTTCAGGCCCATTTGGGAAGTCCTATTGTCTACGTTCAGTGCTGATGAACATAGGTTCCTTTAAATATGAGACTCGATAAATTATGATTCTAACTACATTCTCAGGGCCAATTTTCTGTCTCCAAAGTTTTCCTTCAATGCTAATGAACATAAGTTCCTTTAAATATGAGATTCGATAAATTTGCGAATCTAACTAGGGCTATTAATTGAGTGAGCCAGCTCGTGAGCATTTGCCATTCGGTTTGGCTCGACTCGACTCGACTCGAAACTCAACATTTAAATGCTCGAGCTCGAACTTGACTTAAACTCAAATCTAACAAGTTGAGTTTGAACAAGGCAGTATTTGACTTGACTCGATTCGGTTATAACTCGATCTCGACTCGTAACTCGACTCAATAATATAATATAACAATATACATAATATCACTTGCTACTCAAAAGACATTTAAAGCCATAAATAAATATTATTATTGACTACATACTAAAGGAGGGTGGTGATGGGGGTGTTTTGTTTTTTATTCTTTGTTTTTTTTATCAAATCTGGGTTGTCCTTGTAAATGAAGAATTTAAATTAAAGTTTGAGATAGAAATATTATCTACCTCTGTTAAGATAATCTTTATATATATATATATATATATATTAATAAATTTAATTATAGATAGTTATATTTATTTATATACAATAAAATAACAGAGTAGCATCAGTGCAAGGATAGCTCAATTGGGAGAGCGTGAAGATCTGAAGGTTGTGTGTTCAATCCACGCTCACCGCATTATTTAATATTATTTTTTGTTGGATACATATACAAGAAAAGCTGAAATCATAATTGGTATTTGAGCCTGGGCCCGGATAGCCCTTCCACTAACCTCTATGCCCTTTATTATTAATAATTTCCTCCACCCTAATTGAGCGAGCCTGCTGATGAGCTACTTTCGATTTTATAATCGAGCTATAGTTTTAGAGCTGGTTTTGAACTTGTCAAAATTAAACAGTTTAAGCGTGTTCGAGCTCGAGTCGAGTTCGAACAATATAAAAAATGTTCGAGTCGATTTTGAGCATATATGTTCAAAACTTCGTTCGATCTCAAGTCTGAGTTCAAACAAACTCCGAGCTATTCGAGTCGAGTTCGGGCACAAGCTGAGCTTGGCCCACTCGCTCGTTTAGCAGGCCTTATCTAACTACATTCTTAGGGACAATTTCTTGTCTCCAAAGTTTTCCATTTGAAGTCATTACAATCTATTATCGAAAGATGAAAGCATTGGATGAGATGAGTAAAAAATCTGCAAGCCTTCTTTAGATTGACCTTCTTCTCTCTGGTTGAAGCCTTCAAGTGGATATCAAAATTGCTTAGGTGGTTGTGAATTATTGTAGTTGAGCATTAACGGTTCCTGAAATCAATTAGATATTGTAATGAGCCAATGAAGCTTTTATAGGTTCAGTTAATTATCTCCTGAGGTCAGCCTGTTTAGTTCCAATTCACTTTGTGGTCTTCCATTGTTACATCTTTCATTCAGTTATTCAGATAATAATGTTTGTGAGCCTGGTTCATTTTTTATCCATAAGAATTGCAATTTTCATACTGCTGATTAGAAAGTGAATGTGCAGCTTTCAACTTAGAAGCTATTACTTGGAGTAACATAAGTATTGATGCTTCTTCAGCTCAGATTGTTGGACCTTGATTCTGTCTAATATTGTGGTTTATCTGAATGAATGTTATTCAGATCTCATCTTCCTCCTGTTGAACCTTCCAAAGGTCAACTAAGTGTTTAACTTTTTTTTCGTTATGGACATTTATATCTTGTATGAATTGTATTTTAAATGCCAAAATCTACTCAGTTTAGTACAATTTCTGTGAAGTATCTATTGGGATATTTCAGAAATAGGTAGCACTATGCATTATTTTGTTCATTGCATGACGTCTAATTTTTTAAGAACATAAAAATGAAAAAATGCACATTTCATCCTTATGTTTTGTAACTAAATGAATATTTGACATATCTAATTTTTCCGGAGTATTATTGATGCACTTCAGATATAAAGAAACGATCTCCTCAATATTCAGTTTATAATTTCATCATTTACATTGTTATAACACATATTTTAAAAATCCTTACAATCTTGTTGAAATTTATATGGTTGTTAGTTGGAACCTAATTGTCAGTTTTTTATCATCAACCAATATCTATTGCCATGTATTGACTTCATGGTGGGCTCTCTTTTGTCCAGAGAGATACAACAGGTTTGACATCTGAAAACGCAGAACTCAAGCTAAGGTTACAAGCTATGGAACAGCAAGCTCAATTGCGTGATGGTGAGTGACTATTTATTAATTGGCTTTAAATTTTGTAAGAAAGTCAAAATTTCCCATCCCTCTCTTAATCGAATATTTAGATCTGTATATTTGTGATGTGTTCCAGGATTTTTAGACCTATGCATAGATACCAAATATTGGTTATCCAAAATTTGTTTGGGTCTCAGACATGTATGATCGATGACATACAATTGAACCAAATTTTAAACAGGGCAACATGTAACTCCTAAAGACAATTCAAATGAAGAAACATGTATTAAAGCGGGTGGTGTAGCTTGCAAATAATTAAGCTACCATTTTATCATTCTCAATTGTTACAATAAATAGCAAACTTGATATACCGTTTCTATTTTTTCTATACATTTTCGGGTTATTTGGTAAAGCTAAAGGATTTTGCATAAATGTGGGTGGTAAAATAAGTAGCCATTGTAAAGGCTTATGAACTTCCTTGATTGAATCGAGACGTAGTTCATTTTATTGTCACTTTCAAATTAAATGCTTATGTGATACTTGCAGCTCTAAATGACGCTCTGAAGCAAGAGGTGGAAAGGCTCAAGATTGCTACTGGGGAAAATTCAAACCATTGTGACAATTTTAACTTGGGCATAAACCAGATGCCTTTCAACCCTGCCGCGGCCTTTCATTTTCCTCATCCAGTTGCTACACCCAACGTTCAGCAGGCCCCTTATGAATTGCAGCAGGCTAACATCCGAAACCAATTGTTTGCAAATCAAGCCCACTCATTCTCAGATATAATGCAGCAAGATTCTCTGGGTAGACTCCAAGGCCTTGACATAAGCAGAGGTACACATCTTGTGAAATCTGAGGGACCTTCAATTTCGGCCAGCGAAAGCAGTAGCACGTTCTAATTTATCATTGTCAATAGCCAATCTGACATCCATTGGAACTTCATGGACATAATATGACTTCCTTGCCATTGATTTATTTTGGTAGTTTATTTTTTGGTAGCCTTTTAGCTTGGTTTCCAACTAACATTCTTAAATTCTTTTCCACTTTGTATGTTGTATTTCCTTTGGCAGTGTTGTATGATCATATTTAACTGTAAGCTCACCATTTAAATTATCTAGCATGGACAGGATGCAGCAGCATTTCATTTTAGTCAATATAATGTAATTTTGATTTGTTTGAGGAAATTTTAGTAAATGAAAACTGTACATCTCAGTCAATACTCGGTTTTATTTTTTATGCTACGTTAAATTTTTGGTTCTTCATTTCAGTATTTGCTGGTTGTCTTATTTGTTGTTCTTAACAAGTAAAAATGTGGAAGTGCGATATTCTGAGCTTCGAGATGCTTTTAGTTTCCGATCTATCATTTATGATAATAACCCTTAGATGCATAATGAGCATAGCTAATCTTCTGTCACTTGAGACAACAAAAATAAAAAAATATTTTATATTTTTTATATAAAATATAATAATTATTACTTCTTTTAAGAGGCAGACTATTTTAAATTTTTATGTCATTTACATTATTTTCATATCTACCAAACAAACCTCAAATAAATAATTATAATCATGATTATTTTGAACGTAATACACATTAAACAGTGGCGCATAAGTAGAAGGTTGATAAAATTTTATCGGTTTTTTACATTATTAGGATTTATTTTTGAATTTTTTAAAAATATACAAGTTTATAAATATTTTAAAATTGTACAAGGTTTTATAATTACCTTTATTATTTATTGTTTTATTTATGTATGTAATTTTTGACTTGTGGGATCCACTAAATTACTCAAAATAAAATGTATAGCTCATATATAGGGCCCTAAGATTTTTATGGTATTTATACTATTTTCATTCTAACGAAAGATAACCTTAGATGTTAGTCACCATGTGACAATGTATCAGATAGTAAAATTTAGAGCATTTTCGTTTAAAAAACAAAACAAAAACCATAGAGCTCTAATTAATTGGGTGAATGAGGTTGATTGTATGCCAGGAAGAAAAAAAGGTTGATTTGTTTGTCATGCCTAGCAGGTTTTCGACCAGGATTTAAGAGGTGTGCCCTCTGTTGCAAAACTTGGCCGATTCTACTCGGAATCGGCCAAGTTAATAAGGCTCGGTAGAAAACCGAGTCATAAAATTGATAACCAGGTCATCATGAAAATTGAATTGGGAATTGGCTGAGTCAGGCTGATTTCGATCCAATTGATCCCGAGTTAACTTGACTTGGAGTTGGGCGAGTTGGCGAGGGTGACATCTTGATCTCATCGAGGAGGCTTGAATACCACCTGAGAGCTGGCTGCCAATGACAGTGAAGGCGCGGAGGCGGTGGAGCTTGGTGATTGTGGTTGGGATGGGGCCTCGGAGGTTGGGAAGGTTGTCAAATTGGAGGGTTTCGAGGTAGGGGAGGTCCGCAACGATGGCAGGGATTTGGGTGGAGAGGTTGTGGTTGGCAATGTGGTCGGTGGGGCTGCAAAGGTGAGCTACCATTGGCAGTAGTCGGTGTCGGGGGATAGAGTGGGTCGGCTTGTCTGATCGGCCCTTGGCTGGCATCAGCGATGCCGCACGGGGAGGGTAAAAGCTTCCTGGGGTTGAAGGGGGCAATGACAATGGTATGACGACGGCGGCTGAAATGATGTCAGGAATGCAGTGTGATCGAGTGGCTCTCGTCTGTCGTGGAGGCCAGGTGGTGGCCGGGAAGGCTAGGGGAATGACTCGGTGATGCTTTGGCGGAGGCAGCAACGTCAATTAGTGGTAGTGCAATGGCTAGAGGAGGTGTGGGCAGTGTAAATCGGGGTAGCAATTAGGGTTAGGGGAGAAAAGTCAGGGCGAGGGTTTTGGGCGGCACTGTCGTAAATAAAAGTTGACTCGACTCTAACCCGAGTTAAAAATAATAACTTACACCTAATAAATTTTAAAAAACCCAAAAAATATAAAAAAATTCCATAGAATATAATACACTCTATAATATCAAAATGACATGTTCTATAACTAATAACCCACCCAAACTGCTATAAAAAAATAACTACAATGACTGATTTTGACTAATTCAAGTAAACCGATTTTTATTTGATTTTTGATAAATCGGTCCGATTCAACGACTACTTTCCAATCCAATTCAATGTCTAATTCCAATTTTTACAACTATGGGTGTGCCAAAGGGCTAGGGTGAATTGGTTACCTTCTAACACTGCCACATCACACCCTCAAACAACACTACACATACCTACATGTTAAAACTAAAACCTGACACATACCACCTACATTACCTGTTTCCACCCCCACAAGACAAGACTCTTAACCATTGCATTGAAGGCATTGATGTTAAATATACATGTATATAAATTAATTTTTATAATTAATATAAAGGAGTGAAAAGTTGCACTCTAAAGAAAATATCAAAATACAACAATAAAAATAATGTAGAACAATAAAAAATTAATCAAATTTTTATAATTTATATCTTCATTCAATTAGAGTTTATCCTCTATCTCTAAAATATTGTCTATCTCATTATTCAACAAGGATTGATCTATCTCTAACTTAAGTTGCCGGTGAAATAGCATCTTGCCCAATTTTAATAAAGAACAAAATTGACCACATTGATAGGTGATATTATTGACTGCTATGATTATATTTTGCATTTTGAAGGTAGTGATAATTCAATGAGTCTCGAAGATTCAATCATTAAATACCACAATTTGGATCACTATTAACCTATCCCTCCATTCCCTACCTTATACCTAGGGGTGCTCATCGGGTGAGTCAAGTCGAGTCATCTCAAACTCTACTGGTTTGATTTCGAGTTCGTGTCGGGCTAATAAGTACTCTAGTTAATTTAAGTTCGAGTTGAGTTTGAGGTAGCTTAATTTGTATTTAATGATACATTTTTTTCATATAATTCATATTAAAAATTATTTTATAAACAAAATACTTCAATTTTGACATAATTATATATGAAAGATAATTTAATCATGTATATTTCTATTTAAATTGTTATCATATAATAATATTTTATCATTTAATAATATTTGTATAAAAAATTTAAAATAAATATGGTCAAAATTCTTATTCTTTATATAAAGTATCGAGGTTTGAATTGAGCCAAGTTGAGAAGGTACGAGCTCATGCTTGACTTGTTTGATATTGAGTTACATTTCAAATTGAGTTATTCTCAGGTTGAGTACCAAGCCAAACGAGTTTAATCGAGCTTTAAACAACTCCATTGCCACCTAAATCAAATCCTTTTATGCAGAGGCGTAAATCAAACAAGACAAGTTGAGTTGAATTATACTCGATTGCAACTTGTTTGACTTCAAATTCATTTCAAGCTCAAAAGAATTCAATCCAAGTTCATATAACATAATATAAATTAGATTTAAAGGCTTAAATGGCTATCATAAACTATATATAAATAATTTTTTCATCCACAAAACCATTATATTTCTAATGTAAAAATATACGACTTTTATTGTTATATATATAAGGAAAGTATACATGAGTCCGGAGTAGGAAAAAATTCTTGACCAAATAGATTTTGGTTGTCCGATTACCAAGACGGCCTAGATGGATTGGTTGCATTAGAAAAAAATTGAAAAACCCCCAACGCGGCTACACTTGGGTTCATGGCTAGATCTAGCCGAAGGCCAAGCAACTCGGATATTGGTCCTCAAAACAAAAATAACTACATAAAAAATTGGCATACGAATACAACATCTTGTATTAAAATAAAACAAAGAGATAAATCATCACAAGGGGAACTGAAGCTAACAAAAGGAAACTACATTGGCATGCACCCTACTGCAAATAGCATGCCCCTCCTCTCCAATCACCACCATGCACTACTCTTTTGAGCTTTGAAGGCAAGAAGAAGAATCACCACAGTCATGACATACGCTGCAAAATACGATACCTGATACCCTACACTTCTTCGTATGTGAGAAGCTTAAAGACGCAGAGATACAAATGATGCAACATGAAAAAAATAAGTGTTTTGCGCCAATCTCATCTAAAATGAAACAATTAAGCTCTTCAACAAGCTATGCCCTCAGACTTAACTCCTCGAAGTAAGAGTAAGACTTACCTGAAATAATCTCCAACCACTCATTATGGAACTTACCCCTCAAAGTGGGATTTATCAATCGATTAAGCATTGCAAAACATTACTTAAAATAACAAGTTTGGGAAGGGAATAGTAATAATATGCCTCCATCAAAAAGACAATTTACTGCGGATCTTATGATTTTCGAAATAACTCAAGGGTCTCATCCTTAAGGGTTATTTAAACAATTAAATGACCCAAATTAATAAGCTTAAAAAATACCACCATTTAATCCGTCCTATGATAAAAAACAACTCACTCATCCTAATAAAAGAATGTAAAACAAGTGGAGAGTTCCATATAGACCTGTTCTCCAAGCTCTAAGTAGATCACCGGCGATTACGTATGCCGCACCTTTAAACAAATCCAAAACTCAACAAGAGAACTATATGTATGCATGAAATGCATAAGAAATTTATATATTAAATCGACACACAAAAAAGTCTTTATTTAGGTTCAAAATAAAAAAATATAATAAAAATATTTTCAAAAGTTTTACCAAATTGTAATAATTAAATAAAATATTACTGTTTTATTATAATGACAACTCCAAAAATTATGGAACTTATTGTGAAAATTCTTAATCAAATTGTAAATCACTGGAAAATTTTCAAAAAAATAAATCAAGCCATTTTTCAATTTATATTAATTAAATAGCAATAAAAGGATACTTGTTTAATTAATATAAAAATGGAGAAAGATCACTAAGTGACCAAATCATATCAAAATATTTCAATTCAAGTAAGAAATATAAGAAAAATATAATTTATTATTTTTTAAAATTATCTGGAAGTAAAACAATTAAAAATAACTTTAATAATTAAAATAAAATAATTCAAAATTGCATAAATTTCAAAAATATTATGACATGTTTTATACAAAATAACAAAATCTATGGTGAGAAAATTAGTAAATTGGGAATTGCAATGAACAAGATCATCCAATAAGGGGTTCAAACATAAAAAATCAAACAATGAAGGTTTCAAGACCAGCAGAGCTAAAATGATAGAGATACAAGGTTACAAAGTTGGGCCGATGCATGAGATCCTTGACATACAACAAACTTCAGTGACCAATTCTATTAGATTTTGACAATGGATTCTAACACCGATGGTAGTGGAAAAGAACACAACAAATGGAAGAGAACAAATGACGGTAACTCAATTTAGAATTTTGGTAAAGAGATATGTTGTTATAAAGATGAGCATAGGAAAATGAAAAAGGGTGAAGTAAATCTATACATATTATAAAAATGAAGGTTTATATAGAAAAACAAAAAAGCGCAATAATTACACGTACTGATGAGATAGTAAAGAAGTAAATGAAACGATGTAATTCAGTATAACCATGCAAGTTGCCGGGTAAGCATGTTATACCTTGTTGAAAATCTCTTGATGAGGCGAACAACTTTCTCAACTGCCTTGAGACTAAAATTTGCCTAAAAGAATGAGAATCAAAATACAAAGTCAAATGGTCAACTTTATTAAGAAAATCAATTTTCATGCTTTAACATGGATTTCAAGAACTCATCAAAATATGGAATTTGGTAAAATCTTAACACCAAGTACATGCTAACCAATGCGAAAACGACCCTAGACTCCATACTAAAGGTCACCAACACCACACAACTCATAAACACCAGCTAACACCGAACCAACTAGTCACCATAAGGACCAAAGCCAACTCAACTTGGCTACAACCAAACTAACTAGCCACGATGTGGACACCAAAGCCAATCAAACTAAAGCTCAACAATACCATCTCTAGCCAAAAATAACAACCAAACTAAATCAAACCAAACCAAAAACTAAACCAAAGCAAACCACATATAAAGTTTTGAACCAAAAAGTTCGGATTTTACAATCACTCCTCTTTAAAAAAATTTTATCAACGAAATTTTCCTAAGGAATTAAGCACAACACACAACCAACAACACCACCAACACAAGCATAACACACCATAAAATGATACAAGTACCTCAAATCAAACCAAATCCGAAAACAACTTAGGGTGACTCCTTCACAACTCGTCCTCCCTACTCTCCCACGCCTCATTCTCAACTCTCCGGGTATTCCACTAAGCACAATGAAATTTTATAACCATGTTGAGGAGTTTCTTTTCGCAACTACCAAAAATCTACCACATCTTTTCCTCACCAAGCCAACCAATTATATCTCAACCTCCAAATAATCGATAATATGGGATAAGTCCAACACATGTCTCCTTACACATGATGTACAACATATAACTGTATTGGCAAAACCAACTCATATTCAACATTTCCAACCTGTTCAAAAAATAGGAACTGATCAAATACTCCTCGTGCTAAACTTACCTTCCTTCCCAAATCCTATATTTCTTTAGGTAGGTTATTTCTAACAAACTCATTTACCTTAACTCAACTTTAAAATCCACATAAATAGTTTGTCTGTCTTTTTTAAAAACTTTTTTATAACCTCTTATTAATGTCAAAGCAAACCAACCTGATTCAACCAACTCAAATCCAAAAACCGAATTAACTCGAATAAACCTTGAGGCAAATTTAGATTTTATAATCCTCCCTCTCTAAAAAAATTTTTGCCCTCAAAATTTCCTACAAACTATAGGATGAGAAATCATGATACCATAATGTTACACAACCATAATTTAGCCCATCGTATTATACATCGGGCCGAGCTAATATATCTATGCTATTAAGTGTCGGTACAATGCAATCAGTCTCTTTTGGCGTGACCCTTGTAATATGAAAAATGTTTCACTGACGAAGAGTTTTTACTTCTCCGCCACGTTAACATGAGATGGCAACTGCGTTAGAATAGCGGGATTTTGTAATATTGGGTGGGCATGTGTTTTGCTAAAATCATCAGCTGCTCGGTTGTATTTTGGTTGTGGAACATAACTCATCTATTTAGGCTCTAGAAGAGAACTCATCTCTATGTTTTCTAGTGTTGGGAATTGTGGGCAGACGTTAGACGGTTAGAGCTATGCGTTTGGTAAAGACAATTCACCGGACAAAGTTCCTGAGATGAACTGGTTATGAATGATCTGTAGCCAATGTGTATATATGTATAAAATATTATATATATATATATATATATTATATATATATATAATGACATAATCAATGACATAAAACGCTAATTAAATATAGCAAACACTACTTTTTTATAATTTTAGTTTTAAAAGCCAACAAATACTTTCAATAAAACATATATTTTCACCTACTTTCAATTAATTTTATTTAAAATATAGTAAGACCGTTTTAAAATGAAAATGGTGTAATTAAAATTATTTTTTTACTATTATTTAAATATTAATAAAATCTTAATTAACTATTTCATTTTATTTTAAACAGTTGATAAAATGATAAATCACCCAACCTCTAACAGCCCAGCGACTCAGGTCAGGACGCATTCAATTGAGTCATCACATAAATAACACGCTTAAGCAAATTGAATCCACAACTCTAACTGATTCTTTGTCTCTAAGGCAAGGGTTTGGTCGTCACTATCACTATATATATATATATATAATGACATAATTAATGACATACAACTCTAATTAAATATAGCAAACGCTATTTTTTATAATTTTAGTTTAAAAGCCAACAAATATTTTCAATAAAACAAATAATTTCAACTACTTTCAATGAATTTTATTTTTAAATATAGTAAGGCCGTTTTAAAATGAAAATAGTGCCATTAAAATTATTTTTTTACTATTTTTTAAATAATAAAAAAATCTTAATTAACTATTTCATTTTACTTTAAAACAGTCAAATAAAATGATAAATCACCCAACCTCTAACAGCCCAGTGAATCAGTTCAGGTCGCATTCAATTGAGTCACACATAAATAACACGCTTAAGCAAATTGAATCCACAACACAAACTGATTCTTTGTAGCTAAGGCATTGGGTTTGGTCGTCACTATCAATATATATCAATATAAATGGAGATCTTTGCCAATCCTAACCTTCACCCCTGCGCTGCTTCTCTCCATCATAATCATACGACGTGCGCTCTTCGTCCTCAATTTGACACCATCTTCTCTTCTCTTGTATTCGTAAATCGTAACCAAGTTCGTTTTCTGAGTTCATTATCGGTTCTTTTCCTCATCCAATGCCAAAATTTATATACAAAGTCTTATGTTGGTAATAACAGATTAAAAGGAAGGGTGTATTGAAGTGAGGATCGATCCATGGGACACCATCACCATCACCACCACCATCACCATCATCAGGATGAGAGTGATCTTCTCCGAACTTGCTGTTGTTTCCCTTGTATTCTGATGGCCTGCGTGTTGAGAGGAATTGGTAGATGCGTATTTGTTGCCTGCTTTCCTCTTCTGCAGTGTTTGGGTCTGGACGAATGCAGCCACCACCACCACCACCAAAGCCATTGGTAATCCCGTTTCTCTTCAGAACAAAACTCCATTCTCTCGTATTCATACGAGATTTCATCATTTTGGGCTCTCAATCATTGTTTTTTGCTATTTTGATCTCTCAATCATTGTTCTCATTCAATGTCCATTTTCTTTGGGAAATTCTTCAATATTATTTTAGACAAGCATCCACAGCATTGATCCAACTTTTTTATCCACGTATATTGATCCAACTTTCCTCATTTTCAATATTAGTTTAAACAAGAGAGATAAGCAACAAACTAAATATGTTGTGAAAAACAAAAAGACCAGATTTTTCATCATCGATTTTAGATCTTCAGCAAGCAAATCCTCAACACATGTTCTTTGCAACCCCAAGCATATTCAAGGATATTATTATTGGAACTGCCTCCCATTCTACCAGTCAAATAGTAAACAACACACTATGTAAATTCATATCACGCCATACAAGTACAATCGAGGTTGAAAATGCATATGTGTTGGCTAAAACATTTTAGAAAAGATCACTGGTGTCGTGGGGCACCTGGAAATTTATCGCAGAAATCTCGTCCATTCCAACGCTCCCAATATACTTCTCTCTCTTAATGTATCCCCAGCTTAAAATACCCCTGGATAATCATGCTGCGCATCATGCCTAAAGTCTTGAGCAACTACATTAAACAGGGAGACGAATCAGGACAAAAATATCTTCATCTATTAAAATATGTTATTTGGAATTCCAAACCAAACTTTCAGGGGCGGGAAAATCACATTATCTGGGTCGGCAAATTATAACAAAAACTTTGAACAATCACTTCAGGACATCAAATAAGAAATAATAGGCGTTACCTATACAATTGATAATTAATGTAGCAACGGTAATGCAAAAAGTAAATTAGATAAGAAAGGAAAAACACTAGGAGGTGGACAAGGAAACAATAAGCACCTTTTTCTAGCTTTGAGTGTTTTGCTCTGGTTCTGGGCTGCTCCCAATCTTCAGCAAGTAAAAGACAGCAATTGCTCCACTGACAATCAAACCAACCCATCGAACAAGATGACAAAAGTTTTTGTAGAGATGAATATAGAAAGAAATATATAAATGATGATTAACCTTTTATTTGTCGTAGTGGCTAGAAAAAACATATGACATTCACCGGGTAATTATTAAAAGAATGAAATTTATATAGCAATCAATATTGCTGCACTTTCTTTTAATATATTCTAAGTCCACGCAACTTATGACACAATCATTTGCCCACAAATCCTACATCAAGCTATGCATACATAGTACAAATTTTTGCAACTATATAGAAAGGCATCTTCTATTTTAATGAGAAAGCGTTCCATACCACCTAGGCCTATTTAGTAGATTGAGTTCGTTTATAACTTAATCCCTTCAACAAACAGCAAATTTTTCCAACTATTATAGCTTCATAGTCAAATGAAGTAATCTAAGTGCATATTACAGCCCAAAAATCAAAATCAGCAAACTGACCTTAGAAATGTCATACAAGCGTTGAGGAGAGTGCCACCCTGCAATTAAATTGGATGAATGTAAATATACCCATCAGAATGGAAAAATCTTATGTTTGGTGGACAGTAAGAGCCTAGCAGTTGTAGTTACCTGATAAAAGAAGTACCGCAACTCCCTCAGGAAAATAATCACAGCAATTGCTATCAATGCAAACATATAGTCAGCATTTGCTCCAAAACATAAATCAAATATATTAACAGGAAAAGAAATTTTAAATGAATTAAAAATGTGAGATAGGAGACAACATAAACGACAAAATAGTTGGTCACCAACCTCCTTGGCCTATTAAACACAGGGAAGACGATTTTCCTTCTTTCCATAGGCGCATATTCAATATACTGAGCGCTAATAGCACACCACCAAGAATTACACCAAATCGAATGGCTGAAATGCTTCCAACCAACATAAAGGACAGTAATCCTCCAAGAGAAAGAAACAGTCCTGCAAATCAAATACAGTTTACAGAACCAAGTATTAGTAAAAACTCAGCAACAAATGACAACTGTGCTATCGCCGTTAAATAGAAGGTGTTCTACCACTAGGGCTTCCACTTATATGTCAGACATACCATAAGGAATACCAACATGGAAGTCCTGAATTTGAGATGGCTGTCTCAGTTCATTAGCTGATGAGCTATATGTTTGTACGATATCCTTGACTTCTGGTGAATTTTCTATCATGGTCAACAGATGTTCTTTGCTTTGCTCAATCTCACGTCCAGCTTTTTCTGATTGAACCTTCCACTGATCTGAAGTTTCCTTCAAAATCTCCATGGCTTTTCTTGAGTACACCTCATACGCTTCTTGTGACACAGCTTGCATCTTCAAGGCCTGTTCCTTGAAAGCCTCCAAAGTTTCCTGCCATGCTTCTTGCGACTCATGGGAATTGAAATCACTCTTCACCGTCTCACCTTGAATTTCCGACTGCTTCTTGATACAAAATTGTCAAAGAAACAACCTTTACAATTCCAACATCAAAAAAAGAAGACATCCAATTACATGAAAAACATCAAAAGAACATTTTCCCCCAACAACAGTGAAATTTTTTTCCATTTCTAATCACGTGGATCCTACTTTAGGACTCATGCCCCTAAGATCATTTGGGTATCAGGTGGCAAATTCACCCTTTCTACAAACTTTATAATTATTAGCCATTTAGTTCAAATAATCACGTAGTGCATAAACTCTCTCCCATTAAAAACAATCAAATCAAAGTCTTAAACTAGGACCACAAACCCCAACAATTGCAGCAATGCAAATACTAATACAAACAATACAAGATTGCAACTAACATGCATCAAAACAAAGCCAAACATCACAAGCATCAAAGACTCATTTCCAAAAACGCACAGAAACGCTAGTTCCAGTTCACCAGAAAAAGAAAAAAGAAGAAGAAAAAACCAATAAATATAGTAAGACCAGCATACCGAGTCTTCATGGGAAGCGGCGGCGCAGGCGACGAGGCTGCCGCCGCGGCCGAGAAGAAGGGGTCGATTGACGAAGGAGCCGGCATCATATAATGTCCGGAGATGGGCGGTTTGAGAGAAAGCCGGCGGCTTTGAGGATCGGAGAGGCCGGGCGGCGGTCGCAAGGGAAGGGCGGAGAGAGGAGGAGGAAAAAGGAGGAGGGGTTCGGAGGCGGACGAAGGTGTTGAGGATGGCCGACATGGCCGGCGACGGAGTAGCGCAGAGAGGAGGCGGCGGCGGCGGCGGCGGAGATGTCCGAGACTTTGGGAAGTGGGGAAGGCTAATTTATAAACTTGCGTTAGTGTTTTGATTATCGTTTTATTTTATTAATCACTTCTACTAAAGTAGGTGACTGTGTAAATCTAGGGGTGTAAATTTATTAGAATATCCCGTTGTTCATATTTGATTTGTTTTTAAATTAATTTATTAAAGTTAATTCATTACTAATTATTAGGTTATATATTTAGAATAGAATTTTTTTGAGAAGAGTACTCACTTTTTTATCGCTAGTTTGTTTTTAATGAAATGATTTCAAGCCGAGTCAAATCAAATTCGGCTTATTCAAACTGGACTTATTTTTAGCTGTATCGAGTTGAAAGATAAATTTTGTAATAAAAATTTTTAATGTACAAAAAATATTAATAAAATTTTGAAGAGTTTTTTTAGTAGCAAAGGTTAAATATTTTTAGATCTTACTCTAATTACTTGAAATGGAAAAAATATAAATTATTTAAAATATTCTTAAAATTAAAGTTAATAAATTTTCAAAAAAACAAAGAATGCAACGGCAGACTAGGCACTGCAAGCCAGACCGGGTCCGCCCAAGGCTGAGGGAGACCCGATTTGGCAAGCTAAGGCATGGTTGGGTGTTTCTTGTTCATAGCCCTTAGTAAAAAAGTAATAAATTTTTTATTGTTTTTATTTACATTATAATTTTTGGTTTGGTTGTTTTAAATTGTTATGCTTTATTATAAAACTAACCCAATGCAAGTTTGTCATTATCATAAAAATTGAGAAAAAATTTTTTAAGTGAGTGAGATTAAATTCTCTTGCCCAAATTTGATAAAAAAAATACCTTACTAAACATGATCTTTTATATCTTTCAAGATCCCATGTAGTACAGGTTAAAAAGGGAAAATATGTGATTCATTTTTAATTATATATAAAATAAACACATTTTCTTCAACCCTTTCGTACTCATGTCACGTCAAGTTATACAAAGAAATGGGTGCAAATAGATTTTCACCGTTTTGTTTTAAGGACAGATTTGAACCCTCATTATAATTGTATAGGCTAAATCAAACTTTGGGACAAATATTTTTCTCCTTGTCTCACCTAATCGCCTCTTATAAAAATTTCACTTTTCTAGTAATTAGCTTTGATTCTCTCACAATCCACAACGTGGTGATATTAAAAATTATTCGGCTTTTTTAGTAAAAAGTTTGATTTTAAAATATCTTGATTTTCTATGGCTATTAATACCCAAAATAAATATAAATTAGATAAAATATTAAAGTCAGACTGAATATTTCGTCAAAGTAAATTACATCAAGTTCAAATTTAGAGCTTAATCGAGTCAACAATCCTTTGTTCAAACTCTTTTGTATTTCATCAGGTTAGAACATGAGCTTTAAAATAACAAGCATGAAACTAGCTTTGACTTTGCTGAGGACACATGGTTATTGAGTATTACAAAGTCTCGGCGTTAAAAATTTTAATCGAATCTAATATCTACTCGACGACTCAAAGAATTATGTAATAAGAAAAAATAAAAAATAACATTTAAAAATTAAGTAAAATGTGTTAATTTACTAAAAGTAGTTAAATAAAGTGATACAAATGTATAAATTTAGAGATGTATTTAAATAAAAAATAATATTTTATAAAGATAAATAATAAGTCACTAACCTTGGTGGATACTATCTTTTTTAATTTTAGCGTAATTAAATTATATTTAAAATTTAAATAGTTATATAAAATAAAGGAAATATATAGTTAAAAATAAGTAATCGCGAGGAATGAATAAAAAGAGTAACTCTTTCATATTTAAATAGATTTTTTCAATGATAAATTTATTAAGCCTTCCTTATCAATTTCAACTAAAATTTGGTTGGAAGAAGTATTGAGTGTGATTATATTTATTTTATTATTGTATGATCAACGTAAATATAATTAAAAGCGCTTCAACATGGTCAAAAAAATCATCCAAGTATTGTTTAAAATAAAATTATGATTAAATAATAATATAAGGTGTTATCCACGACTCGCTAATAGCTGTTTACTTTTAAAATTAACAAATATTATAACATCGTGAAATTCATAAGAATCATGAGGAAAGCCTTATGTCACTATTTGGTCACCATTTTTCTTGATATAAGAAAAAATTAACTTCAATGGTGGGAGCTAAAAAATTAGATACCTTCTTTTTCTCAAATTAATTGATGATGGTAGAATTTGAAAAAGATAAAAATATAAGACAAAAATTAACTTCAATTGTGGGAGCTAAAAAATTAAATACTTTCTTCGCAAATTAATTTATGATGGTAGAATTTGAAAAAGAAAAAATATAAGACAAAAATTAACTTCAATGGTGGGAGCTAAAAAATTATATATTTTCTTCGTGAATTAATTTATGATGGTAGAATTTGAAAAGAAAAAATTATGATGGTAGAACCCAGTAAGAAATCAAATACACTCTTTACTTGTATGACTTCTATGTCATAAATTTCTTAATTTAAAAATTAATATTAAGAGATTCCCAGATAAATAATTAAACCATCTTTGTATTAAACACTAAATGTTTACATTTTTTCTTAAGCAAATTTATAACTCATACGAGTCATAACAAAGCTAATAGTAGAATAATCTTAGATATTTCAAAACATGACAATTAAACTTATTTTTAATTAAACATCCCAACCTTTGCTTGTGCTTGTACTACTGCAGCATAAAGCCATAAACAATTCTCTTCACCAATCAAGTAAAGTATTTTTTGCTTTATTTGAAGAAAAGGTATATATGCATTGACAAGTCCAAGACTCCAAGCCAACATAGATTTAATACTGTCCTTGATCTCCACACCTTCAATATTTTTATCTTTTATTTGAAATTAACATTTTATGCATGTATATAAATATACAAAGAATAGGCTCATAGACACCATCCAATTTATATTGAGATGTGAGGCTATTCTTAATCTTTCATTTGTATATTATCAAAAAACGTATTCAACAATTCAAGAATATTGTTGTTAAAAGTGAAATTGATGACCTACAATCTGCCCATGCCACTATGTCAAAAAAACATGGATTGTAATCGTGAAAGATCATTTATAATTTTGTATACATTAAATGTGTCCCAATTTGGGGAGCAAAGAGTAGGATATTTTCTTGCCCAAATTTTAATTTGGATTGTCTGAAACTTTAATTTGAGTTATCTGATTACACGGATGACGCAAATCTATCTTAAAAAGTAAAAATAAAAATAAAAATAAAAAAACCTACTGGAGGTAAGTGGCCAAATCTAGTTGCGAGCAACCAAACCTGGTAGGGTGCGACCATGTCCGACCGCGTGGCTAGGGTACGACTAGACTTGGCCACCCCGGCTAGATTTGGCAGGAGGTAGTATGGGATGACATCCAAATCCAATCACACGGCAGCTAGATGAGGCCATTGTGGCCAACCCTGGCCAAATCCAAATCGGGCCGCTGTCGTTCAGATCTAGCCAGAGGCAGCCGGTCCAACCAATGGCGGCCTAATTTGGCCACCTGCCAATTGGTACAAGGTGAAGGTAGGCATGTTAATGTTTTTTAAAGATATAATTAATTTAGACCGTCCTTCTAATCGGATAGTTCATATTAAAATTTAGGGAGGAAATATTTTCTGTCCTTGGATTCATGTAAACTTTTTCTATATTACATATGCAACCAAAGTAGATCTTTAAAGAAGACCGACCATAGAAGAGAAGCTCAACATTTTCTCACAATAAAATTCGGAAAAGCATCACCAGGGAATAAGTTGTTGGGTGCGAACAAGGATTCTTCTTCTCCTTTTCCTGAAAAACGAATTGTTTGCAAATGTTGTTCATTGTTTTGCGGGCATATTTGCGCAAGCAAAGATCAGACATGCGCTCACCACAATCCCAACTAGTCGCCTGTGCTCAGTATGTTTTCTATATAATTAACTTAGGAGATTGGAGGTATATAATGGCCCAGTAACAAACGGCAGCATATTCCATCTGAAAACTATGAACGCCCTACCATATTCAAGTGGAACATCTTCTTTTAATTCCCTTTTTTCTACTCAACACTTAAAATTTTTCGAGGCATAAATCTTAAACTAGTTGTAAGATTACAAATAACAAAATTTTACTGACAAGGAATTGAAACTATAGTTTTAAAATTTTATTTTAACTCAAAAAACCTTTTGAGTCAACTCTACTCCAAAGGACTCTTTATTAATAGATTTTATAGTCGACTTTCCAATTCTTTCTGAAATCTTTTAAGTGAAGTAAAAATTATTTTTAAAATGTACTATTTTTGTTTTAGTTTAATAAAGTAAATAATGGAAAATAATATAAATAATATGTTTATCAATTTCAAGTGTCAAACAAGGTAATATTTCCTAATTTGAATATTTTTTTCATTCTTGGATAAAAAATTAGCATAAATGGCTCCGAGTCAACTCTACTTCCTATTAATCAATCGAGTCGAGTCCAAATCTTAGAGTTATTAAATTACTGAACGTTACCTTTGTTTAATTTACCGGGGAAAGTCTGGGTCAAGGAGATGAATCCAAATTGAAAAGTTTGATTGTAGAATTCTAAACTTGCTTATCTTGACTTCGGAACATCTTTTACCTCCTTGTCCACCTGAAAAACTAACACATGTCAAGAATGTATAACAAATTTTATTTTTTTAAAAAAACAACTTTTAGTGAAAAAACAGACCGTGACTAAATATTGTCACGTCTATTTTGGGGCCTAAATATATAATAAATAAAAATAAGTAATAAATAATTTAAACTTATATATCAAAAGAATATAGACCGTGGTAAATTTTTTCATGTCCTCCACCACCCAAAATAATTTTGCCCGGACCATCTATCTATTTGTTTAATAGTTGCTTCATCCCGCATAAAAACTCAAAACTTAGGTGGATTACACCCTAACATAGTTAAACCCTAAATATTAAACCCGACATCACTAATTCCAAACCTTTATAATTGAGCACTGACATTAATACCCAATCATAAAGGGTTATGGAAGATGATTAAAACACTCTGGAGTACATCTTACAAAGTCGTCTATATGTTTCAAAATGCAAAACTCAGGAAGACACATGCATCCTTAAATTCAATGTTACCTACAAGGAATTGTGAAGCACCCGGGAAGCCCGATTTGGACATATCCAGATGAGAAAAACTATACAAGAAGACAGCATCTGACCATCCTAGCCTGTTCAAAACCATAATACAATTCATATTTGAGACTCCAAACAAATGTGTCATTAACAACCGACACCTTTCCATACATAATTTACTAAACAAATCAGAAATTCATTCAATGATCAATATCACCCAATACACTCTACAACCTGCTTTCATTAGCATTGCACTATCAATGACCCTACAAAGTGCCCCTCCTCTCCCTTTAAAAGACCTCTTACCACCTCGTGACCTCCACAATATACTCCTATTATTCAATCTTCTCAACTCATACATGGTGGGGAAGAAGGTGAACCTCACCTCCTTCTTCAAGCCCAGAGATCATCACGACTCATGTACTAAGTCATTGTCGTCTTGGCCACGGCCTTCATGCAAGCAGCAACCCAAAACCCTCTCATTCCGGGTTGGCCATGGCATGTTCAAGATGGTGAATTCGGTGTACTTAGACATGGCATTCGACGAGGTAGACTCTCCCTTCTCATGCTTCACCAGCTCAACTGCTGAAGCTTCTCGACGTCGCAGGAGGAGTACTTGACGGTCGGTGAGTCGACCGAGGCCATTCTCCGTGACCTCCAATCCGACCGGCTTTTCTATGAGCCAATAGGGGAGAGCAAGTGCATGGAGCAGAAGGCAATTGATCGTGATCGTATGATATTGGACAACGGGATCCCAAACAAGGAATATGTGGTCCTAACCATGGATTCCAAGGATCCATACAAGGACTTCAGATCCTCAATGGAGGAAGTTGTGGAAGCTCATGGGATGATGGAGTGGGATTGCTTGGAAGAGCTTTTGCTTTGGTACTTGAAGATGAATGAGAAGAAGACTCACAGGTACATTGTAGGAGCCTCTGTTGATTTGATTGTGGAGATTGTTGCTTCAAACTTGGAAAAGCAGGGAATTGATCATGAAGATGATGATTTATCGGATTTGAGCTAAAATTATCAAGGATATGATTTTCATGCATAGATGGAGAATCGGCCGATTCTACTTGAAGTCGGCCGATTTAAATCGGATCAAAAGGTTTCCAATCCGATTTAATGGGTAAATCGGCTTTAATAAGAATCGGCCCAAATCGGCCGATTTTGGACGGCGACGATAAACGGGGAGGGGGAGGACTGGACGGCGTTGGCGAGAGGCAAGCGATGAGGGTGGCGATTGGGCGACCGGGGGCTAGGTGGGGGGCGAGTGGGAGACGATGCAGAAGGGGGTAGCGGGGTAGGGCGGCGGCAAGGGGAGCAGAGTTGGGCGGGCTAGGGGGCATAGGGGGCGGGGACGACGGGGCCGGCATGGGGTGCAGGGCGGGGCAAGGAGCATAGGTAGTGGCGGGGGCACAGGGAAGGTGGGGCAGGACAGGCAGGGGGAGGCGGGGCTGGGCGATGGCGGCGGGGAGGGATAGGACAGGGCTGGCAGGGGGAGGCGGGGCGTGGCGGTGGTGGCGACAGGGGAAGGAGGGCGGTGGGTGTGAGAGAGAGGAGGAGAAAGAAATAAAAGAAATAGCAGTGGCATTCTCGTAATTAAAACTTGACTCGAATCTGACTA
This sequence comes from Piper betle, assembly GCA_033002965.1. NCBI lineage: Eukaryota > Viridiplantae > Streptophyta > Magnoliopsida > Piperales > Piperaceae > Piper > Piper betle. The sequence goes on from JAURVB010006899.1 coordinate 48,803, forward strand.
AAGTAAAAAATAATGACAAACTTTAAATAATTTTAAAAAAATCCAAAAAATATAAAAAAATATCAAAAAAAGATAATATATACCATAATATTAAAATGACATCTTCTATAACTTAAAACTTACCAATTTTGACTAAATTAAATTTTTTGTATAAGACTAATTTGGACCGATTCAATTAAACTAATTTAGACCGATTCAATCCAATTCATTGACTCCCTCAAAAATCGATTCCGATTCCGATTTTGATTTTTGCAACTATATTTTCATGCAAAATGATCTGTAATTTTTTGTGTTTTTGGTTAATTACGGCACAAAAATCGGCTTATTTAATACAATAATATTATCAGTGTACAAATTAATTAGTTGAGTTCATACCATATAAATCAAGTTTAGTCTTGATCAATTGCCACTAATGTTGGCTTACTTTGTGAAGATAAGTTGTTTGGTTACTAGGTGCCACGTCTTCAAAGGCCTTATCATAAATGTAAGCAAGCATATGTACATCATTTGGTGTCATTGTTGTTGAAAAGAAAGTTGATTTTTCTCATTCATCATGGATATATTAATTAAAGCCATCACTCGGGTATACTTTAATGGATCTTTAATTATTTAGTATATTGGATTCGTGAATGGCCAACCTACCATATATGTGGCTCTTGGTAAAAGTTGAAACTTGAAAAGAAATTTATATTGCCCAGCTATTAATTAAATTGTTTAAAATGTCTTTTCACTATTGTTTGGGTCCTAAATCAACGTAAGATTTCATATTTCCGGTAGAATATTGGACTCCTGTTCTCTAGCCTAGTAAACAGAAAAACGAGGTAAAGAAAGTGGCAAAAAGCTGAACTAGGACAATAAGGATTAGTAGCAGAATCTTGGAACTGTTTAGTTGAACATTCATTTTTCAAGCGGTCAAATTCATCAATAATTCATGTTAATTTTATTTTGTACAGGAGTCATATGACAATTGAGAGAAATAAGAGCAGTTTAAACAAAACAAACATAAAATAAATGTAAGAGATTGTACAAATGAAGAAAAGAATAAGACCCAGAAAACAGTTATCTCAAGACCAAATTGCAGGTTGAGTAGATGGAAGCTGCCGCAGCCTGCACCGCACATTCTTTCTCGAATCCTTCGGTGTGATTCTTTCTGCGAATATAATACCAAAACGAGTGTTATGAATTTAGGCAGTGATGATAAGTATAATCGTGTTATCAGTGGACAACCATTGGTTGAAAATGGAATGTAGAAAGTTAGTGCCATACCTGAATTCTTTGTTCATGCCAAGCTGTTGAAAACCATGTAAAAGGTTAACAAATCGCAATCCCCCATCACAATGTTCTTGCATTTCTTTCACTTGTTTTAAGGAAATATTCTGATTGCATCAAAATTACAGTAAATTATAGCTAAACAAATCCAGAGAGAAAATAAGAGAAACCTCAAGGCTACTAGGAAGGAAAACATGCTTATTTAAAATATAAATACCAAATGGTTTTCCTCTTCAGACAGAACTTTCTCCAGTTTATAAAAGATGGGTTTCCATTTCTCTGTGTGTGTAGCTGGGGAAATTTGAATGGAACCAGAACAGATATCACCATCCTTCCAGTGAGATGCAACATTTGGAAAAAGAAAAGGCAGCTCTCTCTGAGTCAAGTCTCTAAATCTGTGCCTACTTCTTTTGAGTGCTACAAACAACAAAGAAAAAAATTGAATTCTCCTTGGTACAATTTCTATTATATCCTTAAATAATTACTTGGAACGATAGAACTTTAAATATTCTACCTGCTAAACGTCCAATAAGATCCTGCTGTAATAGTTCCAACCACTGAGAAGCAACTGTTGCCGCTGCAACAATAAATTTTTAGATAATGAAAAGAGTAACATCATCGTATTAATCCTAATAAGTAAAATTTTGGGCTTAGCAGAAAACTCTATTATAAAATCTGAAAAACTAGGGTAGGAGATAAAGATGGAGTCAGTGCAGACCTAAGCTCCCAACAAAAAAGCAAACAGGAGTATTCTGAACTTTACCTTTTACAGAAAGAGAAGATACACTTTCTTGGCTTGATGGGATGTCAGCGGATGAGAAACAGTTTAAATTCTCATTAACCAATTTCAGATTTAGCCTCTGCTCTTGTTGAAACATACGCTGAGCAGAAAAAGCTGAAGTACAATGGGACATCCTTGCATTTGAAGCATGGATCTTACATTCACTATTCAAGTTTGGATATTTATCCCACATACTGATTGGGTTTTCCGTTCTCGAATGGCACGTTTTTAACTCAATGTCGACTCTCTCTCTTACACCATCCGCTGCCTTGTTCTCTTGTCGGTCTTCATTTGCTTGTCTACCAGAGTTCCCAAGAGTTTGCTTTTTCGAATTAGCCAGGGCTTCTATTATAGAAAAGACTTGTTTGCTATTTCTAACATGGTTGATAATTCCCGGATTTAGTCCACTAAGCAATCCACTAGGAGCTGCAACTTTCGAGAATCTGTTCATCTGCTCTTTCTTTGCCAGCTCTATTTTACTTTTGAAAGAATGAGCTTTACGTTTTTTAGGGTGACCCTGAACCTTCGGTAGTGTAGGTATCCCTCCATGCGAAGAAGAAAGAAAACCATTTTTCTTCATATCTCTCCATATCCTCAGAGATTCGCTCTCATTTTCATCACGGGGAGCAGGACAGCTACCACATTCCGATGACTCTGTAGCTTTCATATAACCCATGCTTTTATGTGAATACAATAATAAAGAAGGCTGCTCTAAATTGGAAGCATCAATATTAAGATCCAAGCCAAGGCCCAATGGTTTAGTCACATTCAACCCAACGCCTTCATCTCTCTTTGAACAAGTTAGTTTATCAACTCCAGGATCATAAGAAGAGCCAGTAACCGCACTGGGAAGAGCCAGTACCGCGTTAGCTGCCATTTGTGCACTTGACAGCCTACCGGTGCCATCTTGAACCATGATGTTCTCAGAAGCGGCTGCAGTTACCGATCCCATCACTTCGTTTGAGTCAACCGTATGTAGATATTGTCTGTCTCTATCACGTGAAGATTGATGAAGCTTTATTTTGTCTGAAGATTTCACATTTTGATTGCTAATATCTGCAGAGAGAGATGAACAGCATAGAAGAATCAATTCAAGCACTGAAAACATAACTTGCTGCTATTAACTATGGCTAAGAATCATTCTATAACGCAAGAAAAGCAACATTTCCTTACTCTCATAAGCTACAGCAGGTAATGTTCACATGCATATGTACTAATTAATCAAGACATGAAAAGACAGTATAGACTATGCCCAATGTAGCTTATGCCCATCATGTCCAACTTACTATCTCTCGATTTAAAAGATGGGAACCTCATTTTATTTTTGTTTGTGCCATTATTTTTCTCGTAAAGTTATCCCGTTAAGATGTCGAGGATATAAACCCGTATGAAATTACATTTGATAAAATTTTAATTTCCTACCATCCTTCCTCCTTTTATCTCCCTAATCTAAAACGACTCATATATCTTAGCTTGTTCTTGTACTCATCATCCACAACAACCGGAAAAGTTTTAATAATCTTGTCTAGGTCAACATGGACAACATTCAACAGAACTCCTAATCTCACTACCAATACATGGGTTGTACTCTGACTTCAATGATTCCTTCTCACTGAAAAATCTAACTCAAACTACACTAACAGCATGAAAATCGAACACATCATATGAAATCTCGGATCATAGAGGAGTCACCTTCGCAACGGAGCACCGACTCCAGATCACGCATTTTGACCCTCTTCCGCGCCGACTCCGGCCTCCCCGGAATTTGAAGCTCACGACGTTTAGCGCCCTGAGCACCAAAGTTTATCATCAAGCAGAACAAAAATCAACCAACCGCCCACCAAACAAAAAAAGAGAACATTCTTTATTAAAAAAAAGCCGCCGCAACCTCGGAGGGAGACACAGATCCGGAGCCCATCGGACTCAGACAACAACGACTACAACAACAACACAAAGAAGGCCTTGATTCCAAAAATGGGGCGAACCCGCAACGAATGTGGTCAGATCTGAGAGATGGTGGCGAGGAGAGGCGGCGCGCGCGGGCGATTGTAGGGAGAGAGAGAGAAAGAGGAGGGAAGGGTAGTGAGACGAAGCACCTTTTTCAAATTCAAAATGGCGCCTACTAAAGCTAGGCCCCGCGCCTTGGCTTCGTGTGGCGCCCACCACCTGCCACGAGGGTCTCTGATCAACCCGGACTTGGATTTCATTGGGCAATGTAACAGAGTTTAGTTCGACTCCATTCTTAATTTTTATATTTTATTTTAATTATATGCCATAATAATATTATGTATATATATGTCTATAAATTAATTTAGACCATTCGATTATAAAGATAGTTTATATAACATAGAATTTTATAATCTTTGGCATGATTTTTTTTTGGTTTAATTTGAGTGGTGATGGTTTATTAGAATGGCACATTGGAAGTATAGTGGGACCATAAACCACAAAACCTATTGATATGCTATGAGTTGAGATGAGCTTTTACCTTAAGAGATTGTGACTTAATGTGATTTGAGATTCACCTTGAAATTTAGGGTAATTTTTTTACGAAACATTGGATAGTTAGATTATCTTTTAGTATCCACTTTTTCGTCCTCAAAATAAAGGACAATCTGGGTATCCAATTGGAATTTGAAGTTTTTTTTGTATATTTTTATGCTTTTATGTTTGACTAACCTAACACAATTCTTTTTTCATCATCCTTGCTAGCATGTGAATGCATGGTCGGTCGTTAAAGGCACAATGTAGGACATCTTGTCAATCACCTCTTGTTGAGACGACGGTAGTAAACTAGAACTTATTGGAAGAAATTGTAGTTTCATTTTTCTATTTGAAGGGAAATAGGTTGTGTTATCTCATGAAAAATGTTTTATCAAAAGTAATTAATTAATTTGAAATTTTATATTTTATTGTCGGATCATAATAAATATTAGATGTAGGGACTAAATTAAAAGATCTCATAATCCATCAACGTTTATTAAAATTTCAGGGTCAAAATCTCACAATTTTTTTTAGCCCATGACCAATAATATAGTTAACGCCCTTAATTTAACCATCATCTAACACGAAACTAATGTAACCCACATTATAATATGGCTAATTTGATATCACTTATAATAACTTAGTCTAAAATGTAAGCTTTTGTCATCTTTTTAAAACCTGTTAACCAATATTTTTACTTTATAGTCCACTTCCACTAATAGGTCTGATTTTACCTCAATATATTGTGAGACTAAATTAAGGTCTCTCGTAACAAGTATTTATGAATCCATTAATATATGAGATTAAGAATGAGAACTTGAGAATGATGCTGCTAGATATATTGATGGGGGAGTCTGCACATATTGAATTCTTATATTTCACGTATATGGGTTCCCACTTGAAATCACAACTTTACCCTTAAATTTTAATAAAATTTCTATACATTAATCAACATAATTAATCCTATCTGTCTCTGATCAACAACTTATTTTTTGGGTATATGGATTTTGTTATAGTTATTTGTTACATCTCTCTATATATCTACCTTGAAAATCATTAAGGATACCCGTAGCTTGTCTCCGTCTTATGATGGTGCTCTGTCTTATGGAGGTCTTGGCTCGCCGAAATATAGCAATAATGCCCGTCTTTTTCTTCGTCTTGTTCCAATATCTAAACCTGCTCTTATACTTTCTTTCTTCCTTAATAGTAGATAAATTTAATAAAAGTTATTTTTATATTAATTGTATGTCTGTTTTTCTAGGTTCAAAAATATAAGTTTAGGTGTTTATATGTAATCCCCTCTAGTAATGCACTAACGGCAAAATTGAATGTATTTACCATTATTAAAGTGAGTCCATGGATATCCATCCAAAATGACCAGTCATATTAGAAAGTGTGGAACCTTTGTACGTACAAGACATCACCCGTTTCTTACGAAGATGCAAGACAATTCTAACGTTCTCCTCAATGCAAGCCGACGTGGACTTTCGTTTGTCCTTTTGGACTTACTTCTTTTTAGACCCTTTATAAATGTAGCTATAATCTTTCGTTTATGCCTTTTATGGGCCTTAATAACGTGGTAGATCTGTCAAAAAAATGTGCATATAATCGGTGGGTTGGTTATGATATCATATTAAAATGACCGTGAGATTATAACTAAAATGACTAGTAATATTTGAAAGGCGTAACAATCCATCCATTGTACCATACACCACCAATCTTATATAAAAATGTGAGACCATTATAATAACTAATTATTATTTATTAATCTTAACTATTAACTGTTAGCACACTGTTTACAACTTTTCTGACCGTATGCTGACTATTGCTATTGAGTTTTGGTCGTCACCTAGCAATAGATAAATTTTGATTTAAACAACACATGCCTTTGGTAATACAAATCTTTGATGATAATAAATTTGGCCTCATTTAAATCATATATTTATTTTAAACCAACTTTTAAAAGACAAAATAATATAAATCTTTAATTAAATATAATAATATTACTTCTTATTAATATTGATCAATATAATTATTCTTTTATTTTTAAAAATAAATAAAATAGTAAATCGGTAAAACCATAATTTTAAATATTATATTGGATACCATTCAGGATTTTCAAAGGGTACGTGGTATACTTGGTTTGACCCGGTTCCGGATTTAAGGTATTATATCGGGCTCAATATATTAATAATATAATGTCTACTTAAAACATACAACAGCCTCTCTTAATAAATTACATTAAACTTATATAAATAACTAAAATAAAATTAACAATTTCAGCAATCCCAAAAGTATAAACTAATTAAAAAGTCATAAAACAAAACACAACCACATTAATAAGGACCAAACAAGTTACAATAAGTCCCTCAATAGTCCAGGCGAACTATAATTTTACACATGGTTCATCGATCACAGTTAAACATGTTAAACAAGATAGCGTAATAATAGTAATAATCAAGCATGATAACTTCATCAATAAAATAATTAAACATGATAATTAACAAAAATTATCAAACATTTAAAAAAGCCAATCACTTTTATTTATAATTAGTGGTAGCAACTACATAATTGTGATATATAAGCGTCAACAAACATAGCCAACCAACATCTTTATATTCACCCATCAACCAATTATAAGCACGTATCAAAGCTTCAAGCGTTTTTGAGCTTAAACTATTCTTAGTTGATGTAATTATTTATTTTCCAATACCAAATGCCTATTCGAAGGCAACGGTTAACATAAAAATGATTGAAACATTGTAATTAATTTTTTCCAAAATATGATATTTTGCTATGTTTAATTTCTACCATGATAATATATTAAATTATTTATCTACTTTATATACAAAAGAAATAGTTGGTTCATCCAAATAATTCTCCAAATTAGTACATGTTGGCTTATTTGATAAACATTTTATAATCAACTTGCTTACTCCTTGCAATCTCCTATTTAAGCCTCCAATAGGATAAACTCTTGATGAACTTTCAATTTTAATAGAAGGCTTGTTTGATTCACATTTAGCCATAGATTTCACATTAATCTTATTTTTTAAATTTTCCCATTGTAATATAATATTTCTTTATTCAAATATTATTTTTTTAATTTTTATGTTAATTGACATGAGAGAAACTTTAAAAAAAATAAAAGAGATAATAATTATATAAATGAGATATTAGTTATTTATGAGAAAAAAATATTTATAGTGAAAAAATAATTAGATAATAAAATAAATATGAGATGAAAATAATTTTCTATATTGATCAAATTTTAATTGTGTCTAACCGCGACTAACTTGACCAAAGAATTTTGATCGTGGACAATGAACTATTTACCTGAGGTTAAGTGGCCAGACATAGACAATGCCTTATTCGACGTCCGACCGACCGACGCCTACCCCTAGGCAAGAGTAGCAGTGGCAGTTGACCATGGAAGAGATGAGGCGAGTTGAGCTCAATGGGCCATGATAGGCGTTAGGGTTTTGATTTGGGTCAGAATCCAGTCTAACTTTGGACCAGATGGTTTCAGGATATTGCAATTCAGCATTTTAGTAAAAGTCGGGAGCATTGGACTGGGTTGTGCAACGTTGGACCAGACAATATCAGCATACTAGCGGTTTCGGTAAAAATCAAGAGCATCGGGGGCTGGGTCGCTGCAATCTGATCCATTGCTCCCATGGTTGCATAAATCGGAATCGAATTGGAATCGGAATCGGTTTTCGAGGAGTCGAATCAGGAATCGGTCTAAATCGGACAGGAATCGGTTCAGTTGAATCGGCCTGAATCGGTCCAAATTGGTCATATACAAAAATTTGACAACTCATAACATAAATACCTGAAATACATAATTATATAATTTTTCAACATAAATACACAAATTTATAATTTAATACAAGTATAAAAGAGCATCACAATTTATCATCACAATACCTCAATGTCATAAGTATAACATTTGATATATCATCATTTGTGCTGTATCAAATAATAACAACAAGACATTAATACAAGTCCAAAAAATGAATGTTCAACACAATTTTACATAGTGATTATTACTAAATCATCTAATTCATCATCTGAAGCATCTTCGGAGTCTGAATCATTATCACCAATAGGAAGAGTAGAGCTATCATCTGCATTAACACGAGACCCCTGCGTAAAAGGAGGCATAGAACTCCCACTCATATGAAGTCCCTCAGGTTCAGGAGGCAAAGACAAATTATGTTGGGAGTCAATATGTACATCAATATCAACATTTTGTCCACTAGGAAGAGGAGGCAAAGAAAAACCATCAGACGTAGTAGAACACGATCCAATTGCAGTTTTCAATGTGTTGCCACTTTCATTTGCTACAAAGGCCTCTTCATCTGCACCATCATTGTTGCCAACATTGGTACCAAAGAAATCATCCTGCATAAAAAAAGTCATACCCTATTCATTTCAATTCAAAAAAAATTCATACACAAAATCATGAATGTGATGTAAGCTTTATTTAAACATACCGATGGTGATGGGTTGTCCCGTTCTCCAACCCACTCATCTAACGAGTCTTCTAAACTCAAATGTTCACTAACTGCATCATATTTATGCCTCCACCTCAACTCGTTTTCTTTGACCCGCATGTTGTAATGAACATATACAAGATCATTTACTCTCTTCCTTGCAAGTCGATTTCTTTTTTGGTATGTACTTGGTCAAAAGTGCTCCAATTACGTTCACAACCCGATGATGATGAAGTTTGACTAAGTATTCTAATAGCTATCTTTTGTAGTTCAGGGCAGCTTATACCATGTTGCTCCCACCATGATGCTACATTTGACAAATTGATTTACTTATAAGCTTGTTATAAACATGAAATCTGGAGAAAGGTGGATTTTACCTGGGTGAAGGACTTTTCTATTGGTAATTGCAAGAGAATGTCCAAAATCTCCTTTTGCAGATACAAAATCTCGTTTGGAAGAGCAGGCAAATTTGCACGCACCAATAATTTGCACAGCACCAACAATTTGCATAACACCAACAATTTGTATAGCACGACAATTTACACAGCATATAATTTGCACAGCACAACAATTTGCATAGCACACAATCAATCTTCCTTGTGACAATTTGCACAGCTCAAGTAATTTGGACACATAAACAAAATAAAAAAATTTGCACAACTCAAGCAATTTGGACGCATGAACAAAATTGTGTTGTGCAAATTTGCACACTCTCAAGCCATATTCGCACAACACATAACATTTGAAAAAATTTTTGCGCAACACAACACAATTTTTGCACAAAAAAATTTGACATACGAGTTTGCACAGTACATACGAATTTGTACAGCACATAGCATAAAATTTGACATACGAATTTGATTATGAATCCAAAATCAGTAATGAAAAAAATTTGTGAAGCATAGCCAACAATTTGCACATCTGGTCGGAGATGAGGTGAATTTGTTCCAACTTTGTGAAGCATAGCCAAAAATTTGTGAAGCATAGTCAACAATTTGCACATTCAATTTCAACAAAAAAATCCAATTTTATACAAATCGGTCGGAGCTGAGGTCGGAGGCCCGTTCGGCGGCGAGTCTCGTGTCCACAACGCTGTTGGCCGGCTACCCGTCGGAGGCGAGGTTGCGAGGGCGGAAGCCCGGTCGGAGCTGAAGTCGGAGTCGAGGAAGCACAACGGAGGGCGGAAGCGTGGCTGCGGAGTGGGGGAGATCGGGTAAGTTTAGGTTTTTAAAATCAAAATTCTAATTTTACTCATGTTTAAATAATTTAATAAATATTATACATAGGGTATTTTAGTCATTTACTCAAAAAACTGATTCTTCCCGATTTACCCCGATTCTGAATCGGATTTAAATCGGTCGGAATCGGGATACATCGGCCGAGTTGGCACGCTACCGATTTGTGCATCTATGATTGCTCCCTACAGGATTGGGTTCCTGGCCGGTCTTCGATATACCAGGTCGTACCAATCGGTCTGATACAGTTTTCAAAACTAGGGTAAAATAATAATTATATAGGTTTCTGCCACTACTATTTTAAAGTAAAAATAGAGCAGTTAAATCTATCAATTTTTAAATATTTTATACTGTAAACAATACATTCAATCATTTTATTTCAATTTAATTTAAAACCAGTTGTTTCGCAAACCAGCTATTTGTAGCCCTCTCCCCTCTTAGCCCTCCTCCCTCTTCTGCAAGCTGTTTACTGTAGGAATATAATATGCAGAAAAGTAACTCTTATCTTTGGGGGAAAATGTCGATAAAGAAAACTTAGAGATACAGCCGTTGTTGCTAATACAAAATTTTCTTGAAAATTATATAAAAGTTGGCACAAGCATTGCTCCTTATGTGACAATACGAGCCCACTTTATATTAACGCCGTTATTGAACAATTTTTGAACTAATTTATGGGAAATACAAGTATCTTCTTTTGAAAATTAACTATAATTTAAGTTGGAATTTTTGGGTCAAATGTAGGCTTGACTCTTATTAGTGAATAAAAATATTATATTTTTGGGTCGCTAGAAAAATGGTCACATCGATGTTGCTGACTCGGTGGCAAATTCTAATAGTGGGTCCAAAAGAAGGTTCATGAGAAACTTCTAATTATTGTTATCGCCGATTGATTCATTTCCTTTATGCTGATTTGATATTAAATTAAATTAGTAATAGTAGTCTACGTGCTGAAAAATACTGCTTTGAGGAAAATGTTGAGTTCCTTCACCAATTGATGATCAGTGGAGCTGATTGACAAATTAAAGTTTTTGATGGACGAGGGGTCAAAAGTATAAGAAAGGAAGAAGGCATGCAAGAGCTGGCCCGTTGATTATGGAAGCAGACTTTCTGGGTTTTCCAAAAAGATGGCCTTCGTTAATTTGGAATTAAGATATAAATTGAGAGCTAGAAAAAGAAGTCTCCCAGGTTTCTTCCACAGCAGTTCCCCGCACCCTCTCTGCAACTTCTTAATTAACAGCGACAATTGTCATCAATCTGTCAATGAAACTCGAGCACGTTGTGTATATGAACCAACACGGCCTGGCACTGAGGGGAAAGAGGTGGGCGTCAAGACCTGCTAACTACTAACTTTCAATGACGGGTGTGTGTTACTAACCTGCTTGCTTTTTAAAAATATTGATTATCAACCTTGAATAATAAAGTAATTTTGGGACATCTCAGATTTCTCTCATTCATTATAAAATATTTTGGCCCTACTGTAAATTAACGGATCCCACTTCTAATCAACATGCTACGCAACAGGTCTTTTAGGTAACTTGAATTTCAATAAAATTCTATTTTTAATTATATATAATTTTATTCTGAGCAGAAGTCTCTTTAATGCTAATTTCTAATTCATGAGGAGTATTATTCTAATTATAATCTATTGATATGAACATCTAATTCTACGAGTAGCCTTCTTTTTTAAATAGGATTCATTTATATTAATTTAACATAATTAAGAATTAATTTTCTAAAAAGAGTTTTATTATATACAACTTCTACTTCAAAAATAATGAGTCTTTTCTAAATTCTAATCAAGAAGAATTTTTTATATTAATTTAAATTAATACAGTTATTTAATTGATCATTTAAATTAAATTAACTTTTAGTCTAAAATAAAAAATTTAAGTTGGGTTTTTAGACACATAAAAATATAAAAAATATTTAAAAACGTATTTCATGTGTTGTGCAATTCAAGTTTTGGTTAATTATTAGAAATATTTTAGTGAAAATCCCTGCTAGTACGCTCTTAGATTGAATATAAACTAAATCTTTTTCTTAGATTGACTGTTTAAACTTTTCATACATTTGCGTGCCAACTAAACAGACCTTTAAAGAAAATCATAATTTTTTCTTGAATCTTCTGTTATCCAAGAATCTAGAAATGATCAAAAATATATAATTAATTTTTTTATTATCTCTGCTTTCAGCTAAACTAATGTGCATTTTATAGCAATCTCTACACTTTTAGTGATAAACATTTCATTTATTGAATTGATAACTTTCTATCTTAAAATTTATGAACTATTTTACCTGGGTTAAATGATCAATCAAGAACTCAGTAATTTTAAATTATTATTATTATTATTATTATTATTATAGAAAAATTAGATATCATTATTGGGATGAAATATCTTAAATGGAACATATTCAAGGAATTTAATTACAAGAACATGTAAATTAATTTGGCAATCACAAGTTTGATTGACCGGTTATTAATCCAAATAAAAACAAAGTAAATATAAAGATTTGTCTGACCAAATGACGTAATGATAAACTTGAATTAGTTATATTTTTATGTTAATTACTAAATTATCATAGAAAATTATTAAATCTAAAGCAAATGAACCTTAAGTTTGAACTTTCCCATGGTAATTACATTTAGTTATTCAGATACTTTCATAAATAATGATTTTGATTATGCTAATTGATATAGGAGAAATCAAGAAAAATAAAAGACATAATATTGTATAAATAAGGTATTAGTTTTTTACAAGAAAAAAATATTATATAATGATGGAAATGATTAAACAATGAAGTAAATATAAAATGATAATAAATTCTCTATTCAACCAAATTTTAATCATAATCGAACTGATCGAAAGATTTTGACCGTCACGATTAATTTGTTAGGGGAGGTTAATTGGCCAAATATCAACAATGCGCATCCAACCGAACTTGGTCCCTATCTTAAATGAGTATGTGTGCAGGAAGGAAACACAAATATAATAAAAGATATGGGTTGTTGACTAGAACCCTTTATTTTAATAGGGAACTAACGGTTCCTGTTTTTTCTTTAAAAAAAATTAAAGTTTGGTACTAGCATTAGAAGCGAAGTTTCTGAGTACTGATAAGTGATAAATTGGTCCAGAGAGACTTAATTTAGAAGTGTAAATAGAAATTGGGAAAAGAAAACCTAGAAAGAAAACTGTAGACCATGCTTTGGACCTGACCGGATGCAATTTATAAATTCACCACGACTGACTTGACTCTGACCCAGCCCGAGACTTCTCCTTTAACTGTGCCTAATTACACCCCTACTCCTATATGTATCCGCATACAAAGTTATAATTTCTACACTATTTAGAACTCCAATTTAGACTAGCTAGATACATATAATTATTTATTTTTAACGGATCCAAAAAGATTAGAATTCGTTTTAGTTTTTTATAATGAAATGAAATTAAGTTGAGCTTATCAATTAACTTTCCAACAAAATTAATGAATCCCGGCCTGACCTTTTTAGATTTAGTATAAATTAGTAGGCATGACTTGGCGTTTTATAGGAAGGTTCCTTTGGGTGATTATGGCACATTGCTTAATTATAAGATAATATATGGACCATTAGACATTACAAAAAGGATTAATATTAACGGATTATACTATTTTAGGTCCATTTAGCTGGTATGTGTAAAAATATAAAATTTAGAAAAAAATTGAGTGGTCAGTCGCCGATGACCGAAAAAAAAAGAATATAAACATTGAATTGTAGAGGGAAAAAAGTATAGACAAAATGTATTTTCTTATGTTCGAGTAAAAAGGAGGAAATCCTGTTTTGTCCTCTCTAAATTTAAGAAAAAAGGAAAAAATTCTTTTTGCACATGAAAAACACATGAGCCCCAAACTTGGAGGTAATTAATTACTTTTTTTTAATAAAATACATTTCATCCATTCTATTTTTTTAAAAATGAAATACAAATAGTATGTATGTAACACCCTAACTTTTCGGTTTGATGGGAAATTGAAGTGCAATGTTTAAAATTTGAAAAACTATTAATTTAACTTACAAATTTCACGCATGGTAAAACGCCAAAAATAACTAGGTTATTTTTTAGGGTTTTGTAAATCTTGTCTTTTTGTATTTTATTATTATGAAGTGTGTATGTATTTATAATTGATTTAATTATTTCTTTTTATTACTTACCTTTATGTTTTTATGCACCAAACTATGTATATATATAGCACATCCTCCCCAAACCAGAAATGGGAACTTGTGTAAAATAACACCTTTATTGAGTTTTTTCAAAATAGTTGTAGATTCCGAAGTTTGTTGGAATTTGTCATTGAAGTTGGTTACATGCCTACATTTTTGTATGTTAACTATACTTTAAAGTTATTTTTTATATATTAAATTATTATTAGATTTCTGGTTTGATTTAGCAGTCATGGTTTACCATGTTGGCCAATGTACCAACACTTATATACAAGCATATGTAAGTTATTACTAGACTTTTTGTTTGATTTAATGGTTATGGTTTACTATGTAGGCCTATCCACCAACCACTTTTATTTATATATATATATATATATATATATATATATATATATATATATATATGCATATATGTGCTTCTTTATATGACCCTAGTAGTAGTGAATTATGATGTAGGCATGTTATAGTTGACTATAATTAGCTAACTATAATTTGGTACAAATATATGGTTATGTATGATACGGGCATGTTGTCGTTGATTAAATTTTGATACATGTCTATACTTATATATGATGCAGGCATGTTATTATTGACTAGATTCTAGTACATATATATCTAGTACATATGTACATATATATCTAGTACGTATATATAGTTATCTATGATGCGGGCATGTTATTGTCAGCTAGATCATGTTATTGTTGGTTAGATCCTAGTATATGTATATTGTTATGTATGATGGAGGCTTGTTATGTATGATGGGGGCACGTTGCCGTCAACTAGAATCTAGTACTTGTGTATGTTTATAATATGTTATATGCTCTGTTGAGTTATCTGAGTTGCTGTTTTAGCATAATATGTATGTACGATTTACACTTTTGAAATCCGCTTCCGTGAAGTTTGTATGACAAATCCTCTTCCGTGAAGTTTGTATGACAAATCCGCTTCCGTGAAGTTTATACGACAGTAGTTAAATTAATAGTATTACTAATTTTTAACAACGCACTTCGATTTGCCATCATACCAAAAAATTGGGATATTACAATTTACTTCTTTGGGTGAAACTATCTTAAATTTTACATTTCTTTTACGAGAAAAGTTAACTACAACTCGTATAGCTTACATATATGCGCTACACCTTTAAATTAAACTTTATTTAATAGTTACTGCACGATAAGGTAATATGTATGGAAGTAGAGTATATAAATAAGAGGTTGATAAATTCTTTTTTTTGAAATATCAATTATATGACATACGTTTAGATTTTTCAAAAAATATGCCAGTTTTTAAGTATTTTAAACTTAAATTTTAGTTTAGTCGGTTAAATAATTAAGATGAAGGGTGGGTTAAAAGCATTAGATTGATTTAAAAAATTATAAGTGCTCTAAATATTTATTTTTACATTTACATATGTGGACTTAAGTAGTGAGACGCACTAAATTGCTCCAAATAAAAGTTAAAGATACATGATTCTTACCTTCTATAATGAACTTCTGGATGAAATCACAAATTAAAAATCACGAAATTCTACATGTTCACCAAGATCGTCGGAGTTATGTTGTCATACTGATTGACCGTGCACAAATATATGGAGAGTGAAGAGGCATTAGTTACAATAATGAATGGTAACACCTTTTAGCTTATGACTTTTCACGAGAAGATTATAACCTTTAGAAAGGATATAACTTTTAGTCATTCATAATTCCTAACGTAAGCTATAACTCATATTATAAACTATACAACTCATTTATATAATGCTCTTATTTTAGGCTAGGGATTTGTGCTAGAACCCGTTATAGCATTTGCTTGACTGGTTTAAATCTTTTTGATTGAGGGAGATTGACTTAATTATCCCAGTTAAATTTTTAAACACCACCAATAAAGAAGATTTAAACCTATCAAACAAGTTCATTGTAGCAAGTATTACAACAAATTCATAACCCTTTTTTATACCAACTAATCAAACAAGTTTACAAAACAATTACCATAAATTAAAACGCCAGTTAATCACTTTTTCCATCTCAGTTAAAAGTTTCATTGTACTCCTTAGAAACACGGCATATAGTTCAATAAAAAGTATGGATAGAGGAAACATATAATATATATAAGAATTATGCCATGTAGTAATCAACTCATCATCAAGTTTTAAAACTCCTTTTTTACTCCAAAAACTTGTCGATTCTACTCTACTATTTTCTAAGGTCAAACACCATGAATGACTACTACTAATAGATTTTATAAATGACCATCCCAAGTTATTATTAAAATATTAATTTTTTAAATTTAGCTAAACCAATATATTTATTAATTTCAATTGTCAAAATGAGCAAAATATGATAATTTTATACAACCTTTTATTTACTGAATTGAAAAAATGAGAAAAATAATTGTCTCAACGTGTATACAACCTTTTATTTAATGAATTGAAAAAATGAGAAAAATAATTCTATCCACTTGGATTCAATTTTGAGCATACACTAACTCCATAGCATACCGAACCGAGTTTGAGTCCCAAATTCCTAAACTATGCGCACTCATCACTACAATAAAATATATTATTAATAAGGGCAAACTTACAACTAAATTTTTAACTTTGTCAAACGAATAAATATTGTCATAAAATATCTTTAATCAGCTTTTATCACCACTTTTGATGCCCTATTTCTTGAATTCATGAAGTTGATTAATTAATATACTAGTTATTAATTAGTATAAGTAAACATACAACGCCGTAGAACTTCTCCAAGCTGAGAGACTTCAACGTTCAAGGCCTCTTTAGTTTCAAAGGCATGTTGGTCATCTCTCCGACTGAGATGTGAATGGTAAAAGGACACCTTCACGGCCACGACCGTGACCAAGTCCTCAACCTCGTCTTCCTGTTAGCGTGTTAGATATATATATCGAACCAACACATGTCGGGTCTTAGACACATTTAGACCACACTCAAACAAATTGTTATACCCTTTACTTGATTTTTCTTTTACGTTTTGCTCTACCAAAATTGCATTAAGAAACAAATATGGACGAGATCTCTACCATTCTTCATGGGTGTAAGCTGGCCAGAGACCTAGAGATGAAGGTGAACCAGCTCCAAGAAATTGTTCACGGCGAGAAAAATAGTTTGCTTCTTGATTCTTGTGTAGAGATCGTGAACACGTTCACCAGTGCTATCATCAAGCTCAATCCTCAGAGCCCACTTGAAAATTCTGATCATATTGTCCAGGCATTGATCGACACGCCGGCTGAGATATTGCACCATCATGGCCAGCCGCTTACCATGGACCACATGCCCATGGGCGGCAGCTTCGAACAGCAGTCCACGACGGATTTCTTTCCTCCGCAAAAAAACGGGGAGAAAGTTTGGCCGCTCCGGCGGCGATCAATGTGTGGAAATCTGGAGGAAGACCAAGAAGAAGGTGAGTGGGATCAAAATGTAAAAAGTGAAAGGAAAACAAAATTTGCTCTACTTTCTTTATTTCTTATTTAGCTTTTTTAAAAAAAAGATTTATCATAATGGTAATCTAGATGAGTTTACCGGTAATGGTGCAGGGAGGATGGCAAGGAGAAAGTATGTCTCAGAGTGCCTGACCAAGGCAATTCAGATCGGGCTCCACCTGATGGGCATGTATGGAGAAAATATGGGCAGAAAGAGGTTCTCCGCTCCAAATATCCTAGGTAAATTATCTGTCTGCACCATTGCAATTGCCTGATCATTTTTTATCTTCATTTTATCCTAGGCAATTGCCCTGATCATCAATATTACCTACATGCTTACGGAAAAGCCTGCTTTTCACATTAGCAGTCATAAAGATTAACATCTAGATGTCATATCATGGTTCTCATTTTCGCACTCAATTATGATGCTTCCGGCCACTTTCTAGGTAATTACAAAACATAAAACTGAAGACTTCAAAAAGAAGAAGGCATATATATATATATATATAGTTTTTTTTAACATTTTATTTTTTTTAAATGTAAGCTTGAGCTTGCCACCAAGCCGGGCTTGGCTCAGTCTTATGCTCGAGCTAGCTCAGCTAGCGTGAATACCGAGCCAAGCGAAGTCGAGCGTAGTAACTCTACTTGCCTCCGCTTGGCTTGTCTGCCACAATAGGATAGGTGTATATTGGGGACATTTCCTTACGATTTTCAAAACTATATTGTGGACTTTAATTTCCTCTATGGTAGTGTAGCGGCTACAGGTCATGCTAACTTTAAATATACTCTACAACTAATTATCTTTAAATTTAATGAATTAGCATTGTAATAGTCAAATTTTCATCTAACGGTTCACATTGGATAATTATAGTGGGGTATTTTAAGAGCTACCCATAACTACTTAATATAAATAATTTGACAAAAAATTGATGGGCACGATGTAGGTTAACAAAATTTAAAAAATGAAAAAAGCTTTACACTATTATTTTTTTATGTATATTTAAAGTCAAAAGATGGAAGGCCGGCAATTATGAGGATGACCAAAGTATTACAAATCTTGATATGAAAGGCAATTTTGGTGTGGCTCAATTTCTCCTTCCCACATGGTGCGAAATTCCTTGCTATATATGTGAACTCAAGAAACCAAAATTTCCAGAAGCTTCAGGTATATATATATACGTGATGCTGGACCACCTTAGTCATGTATAGCTAGGTTGTATAACTATATATGAATAAGATATAACAATGTCCATATTTATTAGTATGTATAAACAAAAGGTGATCATACAGACAATACTATTCTTGAAGTGGTCATATATATTCTGTTGAAAATTTGTTGAACTATGATTATATTCGTTTAGAAGAGGACATTGCTTCCCTTTCTAGCTTTATGCGTGCGAGAAGAAGGGAAATAGTACGTCTATAATAGTTTCAAGATGGTTATATTATTGTGTTATATATCTAATTTTTTTAATTAATACAATTTGACATCATGGGCCCAGTATAATAAAAATTCATTTTTACTCATGACTAGTTGTAAGGAAAGAAACTTAAAGTAATTATAGACTATATACTGTCATGGGAAAGAATATAACTTGCGTGATAATCTTAAAAATCATAGAGAAATATTTTCAAAATATATATGCCCAAGACACTATAATCGATGGACTATAGTCCCATAGATATATTTACATTTTAGACGTTTCCCCACAGTTTATAAAAGTATATAGCCTATTAAACTCAAATATGCTCTACGGTTTACCACGGGCAAAAGTGACATTATTTTGTATTGTGGAACCCAGTTATATATCAAATTCTAACAGGTGCTAATTGGCCTTGCTTGATTCCTTTTTGCTCCGGACTGAGCATGATTTTGTATATACATCTATGTATGTTCATATGTATCGCATACATTTGTTGAGATGGGGGCTAACTGCACGTCAAATAATATAGGTGGTATGTCAAGCTACAGTTAACATCGTTTTGTTGTAATATAGAGATTTCTCCTGGTATGTACTGGCTTATTACATAACTATCGAGGGAAAGAAAAAAACATTATAAATTAGTTTGACACTGGTATTTTGTGACAAAGAACAGTAGTATATTTACAAAAAAATTAACTAGTAGTAGTGATTTTGTTGTGTCAGGAGCTACTACAGATGCACCCACAGTAAGCTCGGTTGTGAAGCAAAGAAGCAAGTCCAGAGAGCCGATGACAACTACTATATGTTCCATGTCACATATAGCGGTTCGCATACATGCCAAACCCTTTCCCAGGCACCATCCTCTTTTGACAACAAACAAGAAATATCTGAAAGTGAAGCACCGGCACGGCTAATTGTGCCCACTTCCTTCGAGTGTAGCAGCATTTTCAATGTGGAAAAATTTGCAGCAAGTGACCAACAATTTAGCCACACATTTGTCACAGACCATCCTTACCAAGTACCTTCACTGTCTATGAAGGAGACCGGAGAAAGCAGTGGCAATGTGAAAGAGATGGATAACTCGGTGGCTGACCTGGTAGACGTCATGTTTGGCAGTCCTGACACTAGCAACAGTATAGATACCATCTTCTTTTGCAAAAATTAGGACTTGCGTATAGAGACTAAAAAATGATATGTAGAATGTAGGTGACGCCTTTTTTTTCCCTTAACTTGAAACTTCTCATTCTTTTTCCCACACATAATAATCAACCATGAGAGATGAAGAAAACCCAGCAATAGTTAAACTGGTAAGAAAATTCTACAAGAGGAAATATTTTTGACATATGGAGCTTTCTGCTAAATAGTGCAGGCAAGTTACATGAGCATATAGACATGACTAGACCACATATCTGTAGAATCCATATTGTAAACCAACGAAGGCTCTGCCAACATGATAGAACAAATTGCCTCCAACTTACCATTGTTCAAATGGTAGGCAAAAATCTTTCCATGCCCCTTTATAAGAACATCTTGGTCTGGATAAGAGGCCATGGGACAGAAATCCTCCACATAGATTGCGAATTGGTAGCCGAGGGAAAGTTTGTCCTTGGGAAGTTGAACACAAGCCACAATCTTCCATTCAAGTTCTCTACTTGTGAAGTCTTCTATTAGCTTCCAAACATGAACTGCCCAATCAATGTAAGTGTAGGCCACATAGTATAAAGAGCTGTTAACCCTGTTAAAGATCTCAAACTTCGCATCTTCCACGGGCAATGGTATAGACTGATGTTCACCTTTCTCGGCGCAAGATATCAATAGAAAATGAGGCGAGCTGCTTGATTGAAGAGAACATGGCAATCCGTTCATGTTGTCAAATTGCCTAAAGTTGATCAAACCATGAGCTTACGACGCATTTGAAATTTGAAATTTCTTCTCAACCCAAAAATTGGAAGATAGTGTAGGATCAAAATCCAGTTGAGCAACCATTAAATGATAATCATGATACGCATAATTGTTGGGTAGCCTCGGCAATATTGTTGCTCGACATGACCCGACAAAGAACCATACCATTACATAAGGAAACAATTTGGAAATTTGGGTAGCGTGGAAGAAAATTGAGATTTGTGGCATCCATGGTGGAATTACGAAACACCTTGTTGGTTCCGATGCAAAACTACCTGGCTGGTTTGAAACTCTGACTCGCCGGTTTCTTGTATGATTGGTGATGAAAACCTGATAAAGATGTTTTTAATCTCTTCTCGGTAAGCAGATTGGTGGAGATAATGTTGCACCATGCTTTGTATGTACACTTGAGTCTGAAAAGTGATTTGATAGGCAACCGAAGAGAGATTTCAATCAACAAGTCGTCGGACAGTTCTTTGCTACTGCCATAAATGGAGAAGGAAGGTTCGGAATCTGCTTGTTGCTCCATGTCAATGTGTACTTACGACAGCATACAAATTTTAGTAACATGAAATTTGTTTTATGAACTCAAAAAGAAACTCAAATTAACAAAATAAACATAAAAACAAAATATTTATATTTGTATCTTGGGGTCTGTTTGGTTAGAATGAAAATAGTGTAAATAAAAAAAATCATAGAAATTAAAAATACAATTAAATGAAATGACCAGAAAATTTTAAAGATATCATTTATATGTTTGGATGGTAGGGAAATGAGATGAAAATGAAAAATATCTTTCCTATGTGTGTCGCAATTTTTTTCCAATTTCTTCTATTTTCATAAAAAAATATTACTTAGTAAAATTAGTACAGAAACTTATTTTGATTGAAAATAAAATTTTCTTTGACTAAATTTTAAGATATTCAAGCGCAATGAAATTTTTTACCCCAAAATTTTATATTTTTTCACACAATTTTAGGACAACCAAACTGACCTTTAGTGAACAGTTTACTTTTCCTTCTCTGCCCTAGTTTGTACTAAAATTGTTCCCTTTACTCTAGAAACAATTTTGATGATCAAACAAAATATAAATCATAATGTTTTAAAAACTCAAAAAATATCAAGGGGATTCAACGAGAAGTAAGAGAAAGAACATTGCTTTACACCACCCTGGAAGTTTGAATATAGAAAAGAAGATGCCAGAGGGGAATCTTAGTAAGAAATACCTCTCGTTTTTTTGTATAGTAAGACCAAGCTTTTGTGTGTAGTTTATGAAGTCGTGGACGTTGTAACGAAGCTTTTATGCGAAGAAGGGAAGAGACCTGGCCAGATGGGGGAGGGGACGACTAGGGCAGAATTAGAAGATAGAAGAATGCATAAAACGTAACTTGAAAGTTGGAGAAGTGGTAAGGAGCGGGAGAAAGGGTAGCGATAGAGGAAATATATATTCGGAATCTCCCATCAAAATCAGGGTGATGTTTAACGAGTAGAGTAGCGGATCAGTATGTTCTCTTTCCCTAAACTTTCAAATTAGTTGGTAAATCTCGGTTTGATATGATGCTGCATTTTTACTGAGTTCTAGTAGTTTATTCTATCTATTCAAGCTTTATTTGTGTTTGATTTAATTAGTTTTAAGTTAAGCCTGAGTTCTTTTGATTCGAATTAATCTAAATTCAACTTTTATATTAAGTTTTTTTTTAATCCTCAAGGAGAAGTATTTTTTTAACTATATATAAGACCTCAGTTGTAGATAATATATCAGTATAAATATATAGTAAAATTATATTAACTTGAAGATTTGAATGAGATGAATATTTAATCATGGTTAGTTATATCTAAGTAAGATTTTGAGCCATGCTGAACACTTTTATGCTCAAGCCTTATTCATAGTTAATGCTTATGTTAGATAAATCCCTAACCCCCACCCGTTTTGGGAAAGAGTTACTTCTCAAACTAGCTTTTAGAGTAAGAGAGTTTGTGAAAATTTATTAGATCCATTATTAGCATGTAACAAATGGTATCAAAGCCCAGATTAACTTTGCAATAGTTTGGCTAACCAAAATTGGAGTTTTCTAAAGCCCCACAATGACATGTTAGCTTCAACATGTGAGAAATAGAGATGATTTGAGTTGTCATGTGAGGGAGTCTCATGGTAACTTAGCTTAATAGTCTGGATTGGAGTCTCCCAAAACCTATGTACCATGTGGGTTCAGCATGTTTGAAAGATAGATAATTTGGGTGGCTTAATGTGTGAGGGGAAGAATTATTTAGGTAAATCTCACCTCAATTTTGGGGGAGGCAAATGACTTGTATATAGGCTTGGGAAAACCGTTCTCAAGCTATATTGGTCCATGGGGGCTTCTATCTCTAAAACAACAAACTTGAGTCTAAGTCAATCTGAGCTCGTTTTCCTTTGATTACACCCCAACCTCAAGTTGTTATCGAAGATAAATTGGCCAATTTTAGGATTTGACAAGTGTTGTTCTTGGTAAAACAATTACACATGATTGATGAACTAATGTAAAAGCCAATGCCAAGCAAGTGTCTTCTCATCACAACGAACAATTTTATAGTATTTTCTCATAATGAACAACTCAATTAACTCATCTTATGATGTAAAACAATCCACCTAATAAATAAATTTAAAACAAGAAGTGATTCTTAAATGGACCTACTCTTTAAGGTCCAAACAATTTACTGGCGAGCTCGAACCACACGACCTATAAACAAACTCAAATCCAATTTTGGCAATTCTTGCATCGTTAGTTTTATTATTGTTCATATATTTGTTCGTCCAAATTTTTCACCGCACCCCTCGGCTCAATCATGACGGTTAACCCAGCCAGTCGTGGTTGAACCCGTGGTTATGCCTAATTTAATAGAAATAAGATACGTGAGATTTATTCGGAAGGAGGGAAAGGGGTCCACGAGATTGAAGAAGACGAAGTCATTGCTGCCATTGAAGAAGACGAAGTGGAGGAAGTCGAAGTCATTGCTGCCATTGCCTCCATCCTTGCTTGTTGCTGCCATTGGAGAAGAAGCTCCTCCATTCTTGCTTGTTGCTGCTAGGAGGAGGACGCCCTACTCCTCCATCCTTGCTTGTTGCTGCCATTGCCTCCATCCTTGCTTGTTGCTGCCATTGGAGAAGAAGCTCCTCCATCTTTGCTTGTTGCTGCTAGGAGGAGGACGCCCTACTCCTCCATCCTTGCTTGTTGCTGCTAGGAGGAGGACGCCCTACTCCTCCATCCTTGCTTGTTGCTGCCATTGCCTCCATCCTTGCTTGTTGCTGCCATTGGAGAAGAAGCTCCTCCATCCTTGCTTGTTGCTGCTAGGAGGAGGACGCCCTACTCCTCCATCCTTGCTTGTTGCTGCTAGGAGGAGGACGCCCTACTCCTCCATCCTTGCTTGTTGCTGCCATTGCCTCCATCCTTGCTTGTTGCTGCCATTGGAGAAGAAGCAAGGGAAGGAAATGTCATGTTGCTGTCTTGCTGATTAAAGGAGTTGCTGAAATCCACCCTGCTGCAATTAAGGTCGCCATTGAAGGTTGATGTTGCTGCTAGGAGGAGGACACCTATGTTTGCTAAATTGAAGAAGGAGACTTGAAGAAGGAATTGCTGAAATACACCCTGCTGCAACTAAGGACGCCATTGAAGGAGACGCCTTGGAGGAGTTATTGCAATCCAGAGGAGGAAGACAATCTTTCCCTTCTGAAGTTGAAGCAGCATTGCAGTTGCAATTTTCATGCATTCAAGCATGATATGTCTATGGAAATGAATAATTAGGATTGGAAATCGCCATCCCTTGGATACTTGTGACTCTTTAGTCTCATCACGCTGTCTCTTTGCGCGGCAAGGGCGCCTCGGTCCCACCGAACCCTTCCAACCCGACGCGGGAACACTCTAACCCGCACCAGCGGACGAACCCGCGCCCGAACATAAATTGGCGACTCCACTGGGGACCGTCAAGAGGTAGCAGTGCGGTTTGAAGAGATAGTGTGGATAAAAGAAAATGGCGCCGGAAACAAGGAATGCGACACGCCAAAGGAACGCGCTAATGAAGATGACCCATCCACATCAACTCAAGGAAGGCAAAGAGAATTGGAAGTAAACATGGAAGCAAGCCAGCACATTGCGGGAAATGTGCGAGAAAGAATTCAACAGCTGGAAGCAGTGTTGAATGAAGGAAATGAAGGAGGAACTACTCCAAGTAGAAGCATGATGAGACGGGAAGAAAATAGCCAAAGTCCAAAAAGCAATGAGGAGATGAACCAAGCATCACAAGTCGGACAAATACTTTTGACGCAATCAAATCAGCTAAGTGGAGGACAAGTGCAAAATGAAGCAATTGAAGAGAGATTCCGCCGAAGTGAAGAGCGGATGCAACGGATTGAGGATATGATGCAACAAGTGCTCGCCCAAATGCAAAGGGCTAGTGCTGCAACCGGGAGCTCGTCGAAAGAGAAGACGACCTTCCCACCCAATGTCCAACAATGGACCAACCCCTGGAGGCTAGAAAGATGTTTTCAACCTCCACAAACCCAATTGGATCAACCTCATTCCCAGCTACCGAAACAACTACTACTACATTGAGGGATCAAGCCAACATCCCTCATGAAATTAAAAATTTTTCTTTGATTTCAAGTACTGAGTCCATCCACCAAACATCTACTTCATTGTCCAAACCAAGTTGGATGAAAGACTATCCAACTATGCAACCAAGTCGGACCGAGCATAGTTTGCTTCCCCACTCAGCATGGTTTCCACAACCACCATACTACCAGCCAACATACCCGTATCGGTGGTATGACCCTGCATTCTCTCAACAACCACCTTCCATGGTGTTCTCACCATCAATTGCAACCACAATGCCCATCCCAGCAATGCCAACAAGTCAAATACCAACCATACCAGTAGCACCAATGTCAGATATTTATTATGAAGAATTGAAAGCTGAAATGGATGCACAAGCCGCACTTATAAGTGCATTGATTGGGAAGAAAGACAAAGAACCTAGTAAAGTTGTAAAGCGTCTTCGTCCTTTAGCCGATGAAGTTTACACGGAAATTTTGCCGGAAAAATACAAGCGCCCAACTTTTACGAAGTTCGATGGAGACGGCAATCCGGGAGATCATGTCACAATTTTTGAAATTGAGTGTGGAACAATTGTGGCAAATGAAAAATTAAAGTTACAACAATTCCCGGCATCACTTAGCGGTAATGCCTTGAGATGGTTCAATAACCGCCCCTCTGGATCAATCAATTCATGGGATGAATTTGTTGAGCAGTTTACAGAACACTTTCAATCCATGGAAATTCCAGTGACAATAGAACACTTAAGACAGTGTCGAAGGGAATCGGGTGAAGAATTTGCTACATATGTGAAAAGATTTAGAAGTCTGTCATCTCAGATGAAAGAGACCCCTGACATTAAAGAGCTTGTGAAGATTTGTGCAATGAACGCCGGATCAGCTGCATGGTTCTTAAGTGGTGCACAATGCAATACTTTTGAACAATTGTTTGAAAGGATGTTGATTTTTGAAGAACTTGGAAGGGTTTCTGCTTCTCTGAAAAATGCTAAGGCATCAACCAATGTTGTCACTGAACTTGGAGAACAAAGTCGGGAGAAACAACTAGAAAAGCCAAGGAACAACAATGAAGGGCAAAAGGTTGTGCCTCAACAACGGCGTGAATGGAGAAATATGGAAGATTACACCTTCAACACTAGAGATACTGAGAGATGGTTCGACGTGTTGAAGAGCAAAGGAAAGATCACTCCATGGATACCAAAAAATCTACCAAGGCTAGAAGATGAAAAGAAGGAAAATTTTTGTCGATTTCATCAAATGCTTGGCCATCCAACGGTGCTATGTCGAGATGTGATGGAAAAGATCCAAGAGTTGCTGGACAAAGGAGATATAAAGTATAAAGCTGCTAATGCTAATGTGATGACAGTAAGCCACTTATCCTTACCAATGAAGTCTCATAAAGGAAAAGAGAAACAAGGAGAGGAAATGGATGTCCCGATGGCTAATGTTGAAGACACAAAGGTGTCGCCTGCTTCCACTATAGAAGATAAAGGATGTTCTACACCTCTATCGATCCAAAAGTTTGAAGTCCAAGCTAATCAAGGAAAAAGACTTTTCGAAAAAGATGAGCTTGATAAAGAAAAGATGGAAGATCAGCTTGCTGTCAGAACAACTTCAACACAAAAGGAAGTCAAGTCAAAGATCTCAAAAACAAGACTTCGCTTGATGTGCAGCTTTGGCGGAAAGATAGTAATCCAGGGAAGGAAGCAACACTACTTTGGAGGAGACACACGACTGGTTGTACTGGAGCATGATTGTTCTTATTCAAGTCTTGTCGCCCAAATCAGGGGTACATGTTCTACCAGCATCCCTTTGGTGATTAAGTGTCAGCTACCCGGTGAAAGCTTCAATTACCTTATCACAATCGCCAATGATGAAGACTTGGTAAATGTAATCAAAGAACAAGAGGAGTTCAACACAAGTCATGAATCAACATCTCGTCTCCACTTCTTCGTGTCACCAAAGATGTCAAGATCGCAATCCAACCAGACATGGGACAAGAAGTTGGGGGCTTCAATCAAAATCACTGCTGCTAGAAGGTTTAAAAGAGAAGCAGCCAACAACTCAACAAATAGTAGGAGGCATCATAAAAGATCAAGGTCACCTCCATACTATGGGCAGAAGAAGTTTGATGCCCTAAGGAAAAATCCACAAAAAGAAATTTGGATTTGGAGGCCACGAGTGTCGAGTGAGAGAGTCACTCCTCAAGATCAAAATGATGGTCAATGGCCACACTATAACCCACGAGGAGTCACCTTAGGCTAAATTATGAAAAAAAAAAAAGAATGAAAAATGAATAAAAATGTTTTGCCGATTCTTCTTTCTCAGATTGCGAAAAATCGGCAAGGGGGCTGATGTTCGTCCAAATTTTTCACCGCACCCCTCGGCTCAATCATGACGGTTAACCCAGCCAGTCGTGGTTGAACCCGTGGTTATGCCTAATTTAATAGAAATAAGATACGTGAGATTTATTCGGAAGGAGGGAAAGGGGTCCACGAGATTGAAGAAGACGAAGTTGCATTGAAGAAGACGAAGTGCCATTGAAGAAGACGAAGTTGGCATTGAAGAAGACGAAGTTGCATTGAAGCGCATTGCATCCATCGAAGACGAAGTTGCTGCCATTGAAGAAGACGAAGCTGCCATTGCAGAAGACGAAGTTGCTTGCTAGCTTGCTATAGAGGAGGACGCCCTACTGCTCCATCCAAGCTGGATTGCTGCATTGGAGAAGAAGACTCCTCCATGCCTATGCATTGCTGCTGCTAGGAGGAGGACGCCACTGACTCCGTCCATCACTTGCTTGTTGCTGCCATTGCCTCCATCCTTGCTTGTTGCTGCTAGGAGGAGGACGCCCTACTCCTCCATCCTTGCTTGTTGCTGCTAGGAGGAGGACGCCCTACTCCTCCATCCTTGCTTGTTGCTGCCATTGCCTCCATCCTTGCTTGTTGCTGCCATTGGAGAGACTCCTCCATCCTTGCTTGTTGCTGCTAGGAGGAGGACGCCCTACTCCTCCATCCTTGCTTGTTGCTGCCATTGCCTCCATCCTTGCTTGTTGCTGCCATTGGAGAAGAAGCAAGGGGAAGGAAATGTCATGTTGCTGTCTTGCTGATTAAAGGAGTTGCTGAAATCCACCCTGCTGCAATTAAGGTCGCCATTGAAGGTTGATGTTGCTGCTAGGAGGAGGACACCTATGTTTGCTGAATTGAAGAAGGAGACTTGAAGAAGGAATTGCTGAAATACACCCTGCTGCAACTAAGGACGCCATTGAAGGAGACGCCTTGGAGGAGTTATTGCAATCCAGAGGAGGAAGACAATCTTTCCCTTCTGAAGTTGAAGCAGCATTGCAGTTGCAATTTTCATGCATTCAAGCATGATATGTCTATGGAAATGAATAATTAGGATTGGAAATCGCCATCCCTTGGATACTTGTGACTCTTTAGTCTCATCACGCTGTCTCTTTGCGCGGCAAGGGCGCCTCGGTCCCACCGAACCCTTCCAACCCGACGCGGGAACACTCTAACCCGCACCAGCGGACGAACCCGCGCCCGAACAATATTCATGTCATATTTTTATTTCCTTTGTTTTAATCTATAAATATGAAATTATTGATTTAATATTTTTCCTATAAATTTAAGATTTGGGGGGGAATATTATATTATTAGATATAATTATTTTATTATTTTAATTTGTGTTATTTTAGGAATTGTGCCCAAAATATTATTGATATTCTTTCATGTTTTGACACCTCTGATAGGAATATTGGTGCACTTGGATTGTTTAATTGTGCTTAGGTTATTATTTTTAAATTAAATCTTATCTCGTTTTTCATGTCGGATTAGTTGAACAATTTATCGCGCACTTCCACACACTATATAGATCTTTATTAAATGTTGAGTTGGGTTTGCCGTGTAGTTTGAACTCACCGGTAGATCGCCTAGAGCTTTGAGACTAAATCCGTTTAGGATTTGCTTTTTATTTTATGATTATTTGTTAGGTGAGTTATTTTATACTATACGATGAGGACTCCTTGTCTAATTTATACCACAATGACCTCACTATGAGATCAACCTACTTTTACGAGACCTTTTGGTATCTCTTCAGAGATCCACTCGCTTCGATATATCTCTAAGGTCCATAACTGTTCTCTCTCCTAAATCAACCGTCTCACAACGAAACCCTATACGCACTCCATATCTCTCTAGTTTCATAGGGCCTCCTTCAAGGCCTGAAGCCTCTCCGATAGAAAAATACACTCCTTCGACATCTTTTTATTACGTACTCCTCGCTTGAAGTCTTTGGCGTATCCACGAGTAAGAGCACGCCCTTTAAGTGTTCGTACTAAAGATAACACACTCCGAGGGTGAGGCTCTCCCCCTCTCAACCCAGGATGAAACACATGATAGTGTACATTTAGCAAATATGTACAACTACCTATTTATTTATAAATAAGAGATACGAAATGTCATACTCATGATATAGCAAGCTTCCAAGATCCAACTTCCAAAATGCTCCTCTGTGAACATTGGATCACTCGCTGATAAGTCTTTTCCGTTTTCTACAATTCTTATTGAACTTTTCGTACCTCTTTGTCCATTTCTTGTGTATTTACGAGTTCCTCGCATAGTTGTACATTTTCTCACGGGAGGAGTAAATCCACCAGTCGGCGACGACCATGCCAAACGCTCATCCCGGGAATCAAAACTCATGTTAATGCTCTAATTCTGGTGATTTTAGCTAGCTCTCATAGGACTTTCGTCTGCATGGTCGCCGCCGACTACCTACATAAACCTCTTCGGCTTTGCCCTGGGCCTTTTCCATGCTTCCATCGTCTTCGCTTAGACCATAATTTTGACCGACAATGCATTTTCTCATCATCAGCATTGTAACCATTCTACGTTTTTTTCTGTCAAGCAAACGCCTTCCACCATCACGCCACTCCCTAGTCACCCATGACGTACGATCAAGTCTAGCATTACCTCCAAACTCGTCGTCAAAATCGCTGCTGCTGGCAAACTCTCCGCCATCTAAGAATAACAGAGCCCACGGTCGTTTGTAAAAAAGAAAAGAAAAAAGTTGTGAAAATATCATAAATTGCCATGGTTTAAAATTTTATATGATATCCAAAAATTTGAATTTTTATTAGATATAGTCAGATCTCCAATTTTTATTTCATATATATTCAATTTCATAAATTTTACTTTACTGATATAAAGTACCCTTAATTTAACTTTTAATTTTTTTGAACTTAGTTTTCTTACGTTCGACGTAATGAAAGATATGTGATTCTTTCTTAAAAAAATTCAAATTAAAAATATAATAGATTAATTGAAAGTTTTCATTTATAATAATATATGACAAGTTTAAATACAAATTTTAAACACCCAAAATTTATATATTTTATTTTCTTATTTTATATTTTGATCATTCAAAATTTAAAAAATCTAAAAAAACTTACCTTTTAATTTTTAACGCATCAATAATAAATAATATAATTTTAGAGCCTATTCATCATTTATTGTTTATCTTTTTATTTTTATTTATGAAGTAGTGAAGATTGCAACTTTTATTCATTATCTATCTTGTTTAGAATAAAAATGAGATTTTTATGGGCATTTTTGTTATTGAATAAAAAATAATGAGATTTGGTGACAATTAATATGAAAGTTTTAAAAATTGTTATGTTTGATATAAGTTTGAAATTTTATGTATTTTATAAAGAAAAATTTGGCATCCGGATATATATTATATTTTTTTCCCAAAAAAATTTTAAAAAAAATTGAGCCAACCCATAATATAATCCACCCCCTCCCCTTTCTAAATTAGATAAGATATTGAAGGCAATCTCAATCTGGCTATTATCAAAGATATATGAAACACACTCTAATAAATAGTAAACAAAATCCATTCCTTCCACTTATAATGACGGTAATCGTCTCTTAATTTTAGACAAAAAATTGATTCTCTACTGTCAAAATTCTTGATAGAGTTAAGAATT
Organism: Piper betle; assembly: GCA_033002965.1. Taxonomy (NCBI): domain Eukaryota; kingdom Viridiplantae; phylum Streptophyta; class Magnoliopsida; order Piperales; family Piperaceae; genus Piper; species Piper betle. The sequence continues at coordinate 80,604 of JAURVB010006899.1, forward strand.
TTACTTCAATCTTTACAATTGATGAATTCTGTCTTCGTAATTATCAAATATCATGTCAACAATTCCTATCATCAAATCACAATAAATAATTAAATAAATAAACCACAATAAACAGTCCACGTACATCTAACGACCCTCCCCTTTGTAAATTAGAGTGTGAAGTTATACGTACCTTTCTTGTATGCATGAATGATATGACATGAACGCCACAAGCCTATAGCATAAATTTTACAATATATCCTTAGCTAATTATTTAATTAATACATTAACTTTTATATAATTCATCATCCTAGAACAAATATGTACTAACAACTAATTTTGAAGCATTTAATTATAATATCATGCACCGTAAACTTTGGTAGGAGATAATTCAAGTAGTCATAAACCAAATAAAGACTCCTTTGGGGCAAATAATAATTTAAACAAAACTTCTTTGCCTTATAATATCATGGACCATGAATTCACCCATTTATTCATCTGAACTAAATAAACAAGGATTAACAATCCAAACCCACAACTAACCTGGCACACAATCAAGTTAATACACTACTTAATTATTTATTTAACTAAATTATATTTGTGTTCTGGTTTACCTAAGAACCGGATCAAAACAGTTACAATCGAGATATTTCATGTCTAAATCAATTAATCTGTAATACTCGAAAGAGAAACAGATCGATGCAATCTTGGCATCTTGAGAAAGGAAAACACTACTAATGCACGACCAATACTTAATAAGAAAGGATGAATGGATGTGTGCAACCTAATAAAGAGCAACATGTAATGACATGACATGACATGACATGAAATGAAATCACTCAACATACAATAGTAGCCAAAATATAAATTGGTACCATGTTTGATTTGCTACTATAAAAGTGTTTTAGACCATACATCATAATGCATCAAGTAAATACATAAAAACGAATCAAACATGGACAAAATAGCAAAAAAAATAACAATGTGCTGAACACAAGTGTGTATAGCATCTATCTATCTTTCCACCAAAGCCAACTCAACACAAAGGAATATAAGACCTACATATATAGCAGAAAAAATGTCAGCAACGAGTCTCACTGGTTCGAAAAATAACTAGTACAAACTGATAAATAGAATCTAATTTTCATAAGGAAAGAAAATCATACATAATCTCTATAGGAATACTCAAAGGGCATCTGCTAAAGAGCCATCAAGCTGCATACTCAATAGCATCCCCAATTGAACTGGTGTTGTGTCAGCAAATGGCTATCTCGGCCATAACTAGTCTCTATTTTGGAAAAAAACACATATCTTAAACCCTCTCCAAACCTCAATACAACACTTGGCCAAGAGCACAAAGGCTAAGTACTCTTTGGTAGTTGCCTTAAGTACCCTCTTATGCCACAACTCTAGACATACACTGTACATAACAATACTCGTTTAATCTATGCTTCTCTGGGTGTGAGGAAGCTCAAAACATAGAGATATTAGGATCCCTCAGAAATTGAACAGTCCTCTCACTGATCGAGAGTTTGTTGTGACTTACCCATGCCCCCACTGATAGTATATGTAAGGTCAAATCCACTAACTCTCTGTTTACTAAAATCTCGATAAAAACTATATATAGGGCTAAGAAGGGAATCATATAAGTAGGTTTGAAAACAACATGAGGTTGAGCTAAATTCGGAACAACACGAGGGATCCTCAAGGGTTATTAATTATAAAAGTAAAATGCATATAGATAGCCAATGTTAAATAGGTCCAATAAAATAGTCACTTGACATGCCCTACTGTCTAGAAATCAAATCATGATAGAGTAAAGCAATAAATATAAAAAGAGTACTAATGAACTTGTGGTCCAAACTCCAAGTGTGTCGACACATCTATGGAGAACAAGGACTCCAAAACCTGCATCAAAACCCACTGTTAAGTAAAAGACTAACATCTCTATATAATGCATGGTTATAGTATGTTTTCACATCAACAATAATATCAGAATAAAGTGCAATGCAAAACAGATTCACAAGTAAACACTCAGCAAGCAACACAAGACATGACAAGGAATAAACCACCAATAAATAAATAAAATCATGGATAAATAGATAAATAATATCTATATGAGAATAAATGATATACTTATCATTAAATAATTACATAATTATACCATATAGGCATCCAGTTGAACGCAAGTTAATAATAGAACATATATGAATAAATAATAGATAAATAAATAAATAAATACATAGATAATAAAAAAATAATTAGATAAATGAATAAATAATTAATAAAATAATCATGAATAGTAGTAATATAAAGGTCAAATATATAAATATGCGACTAAAAACAAGCAAAGAATGACATGCATGCGGGCAAATAAATAATAATCTATTAATTCATTAAATTAAATAAGATAAACATAAATAAGAATAATATTAATAATTAAATACATTATCAACACCAATAAATGATCATACAAGCATGCATCATATACGACAATTAGTTATATAATAAGAAATAAATAATAATGAATAAATAAATAAAATAAATAAAAAATAATTTTACCATCAAAAGATACTAAATAGTGTAAATATGCATTTAAAACAATGTAGGGAGTCTTGAATTATTGAAAATGGTAAAAAAAATGGATAAAAAATGGTCGAAAATAGCTAAAAAGGCAACTGAGTCAATAGGGCAGAACCTGAACGAGTTGGCTTGAGTTACCACAGTCCGTGTTAACTGCTGGTTGGGTTGGGCTAGACTCAGTGGACTCAGACGTGCATAGGTAGACATGGGCTGGACTAGACCATGAACACGGACATGATTGGGAGGACAGGCACCAAACTGGTCGGCGGTATTTGTCGATAGAAATTGCCAACGGCAGGGGCTTCGATTGCCGCTAATCGGGATCAACTGAGGATGACAAGCCAATGGCGATGGCGGAGGTGATTGACAAAGTCCAATCATTGGTTGGCCAGAAAACAGTAGCTAAGAAGAGGGATCGCCACAGGAAAAGGGGGAGTCACCGATGGCGATTGCAGCTATGGTGAGGGTTGGCGTTGGTCTCAAAATGTCTGTCATGGGAAGGGGAGTTGATCTATGTAGTTGGCCTTGCCGGAGAGGCCTTGCCTGCATAAAAAAAGCTCAAACAGCTACGGCGGTAAGAAACGCTGAACAAACTGTAGTCTCTGTTGGCCAACATGGTGGCGCCGGTGCTGGAGCTAGGCCTATAGTCAGTCATGAGGCAGTCATAGTGGGCAGTGGTCCAATGTTCGGAGGGTAGTCAGAGGGTCACCGACGGTGGCCCAAAGTGGCAATAGCAGCAAGGGGTAGAAAAACTCTGAAAATGTGGGAGAAATCTCTAAACAATAACTGGGTGAAAGCTATGACTGCTGTGGCCAACCAAGATCTTGCTACGTGGCACACTCTGAATGCATACAACTCATGAGCCTAGTGGGGTCCACTGAGAGTATTTACAATATATATATGGTCGGAAAGCTCGGATTGACGCCGACAAAAGTCAAAACTGACTTGAGACCTAACTGTGACTCTATGAATGGAAATTGAGGCAAAAAAACCAAATGAGCCTCGAAACTCTGAACTCAATCGAATAAAAATGTAAGACTCAAATCAAACAGGTTAATCGGGTAATATGAAATCCCCAAGATGCATGTAAATGAGATACCCTGAGAAAGCTCAAATGGATATTAAATACTACAACGACCTAAATCTAGCCCTAAAACCCTGAGCTAACATAAGCACAAACCCGTATACCTCGAGCATTTGTTGATAACTCATGTTCTGCTATAACATAATTGAAGCTATCATCTACATATCAGGCATATCTAATCTACATAGCATGCTTGTACGACCATCTAGGTCTCATACTCATGGTCTGAAAGCTAAATTGACTCGAACAGCTGATAAGACAACAACCAGGAAAACCCTTAGCTGAAGCTAGGGTTTTACAGTTTGAACATATATAAATTCCACGTTAGACACTACTTATTATGGTAATTAGATATTAGCATGACTTAGACAAATTCTACTCTTCTTAAAAATAATTAACATGACTAAGTCTCATACAAGGGACAACCCAATTACATTAATTTGGGAACTATATATCAAGCAGTTAATCTACCCATTGATATATATGTATATATATATATATATATATATATATATATATATTGTAAAACCCGCTAACCCGAGTCAGGGTCTTATAGTCTGAACCGATCAATTTGACCGTTAATTTCAGTCTAATCAATTTCAAAACATGTGTACCGAGCCAAGGCCGGTCTTGTGTTATGAACCATGAGAGTCATGTGTGTCCAAGTATATGATAATAACGCCAGTAAGACAACAACATAATAAGTTATCAGAATATATGAGAGTATGTCAGATTTTTTTATTTATTATAATTAAATTGTAGAATTATTTTTAGGCCGAATAACATATTAAGACGCGTTACGGGTAATTTGGATGGGTTATTAGTTATAGAGCATGTCATTGATGTGTATTATATTTTATGAGATTTTTTCTTATTTGTTGTATTTTTTAATAATTATTCATAGTATTATTTTTTATTCAAGTCAGAGTAAAAAATAATATGATGATAATGCCAGTAAGACAACAACATAATAAGTATGTCAGATTTTTCTTTATTTATTATAATTAAATTGTAGAATTATTTTTAGGCCGAATAACATATTATGAGTCATTATGGGTAATTTGGATGGGTTATTAGTTATAGAGCATGCCATTGATGTGTATTATATTTTATGAGATTTTTCCATTTTTTGGATTTTTTAAGAATTATTCCTAGTATTATTTTTTACTCTGGTCAGAGTCAAGTCAAATTATGAGACGACCATTTGTTTTTCTAGACAATCATTCGTTTTCTTAGACCACCATTTATTTTTCTAAACAACCATTCATTTTCTTAGAAGACCATTAGTTTTTCTAAACAACCATTCGTTTTTTAAACGACCATTTGTTTTTCTAAACAACCATTCGTTCTCTTAGACAACCATTTGTTTTTCTCTGACATCTATATATTTCACACTTTTGTTATTCAGTCACCATCATCCTTCTCACTCAACTTCTTTCTTCTTCTTCTTTTTCTTCTTTCTTCCCCATAATCTTCACTCGAGCGGGCCATCGACTGTGCGACTGATGATTAGGTATAGAATTTTATTCGATTTAATTATTTAAATTTGATATCTATTAACACAATATGCTAGGATTGATTAATTGTTGTGATGAATGTTTGATTATAGTTGAAGTGATGATTTGCATGATTTAATTAATAGTGAATTATTATTAGTTATCTAATTAGGTAAATTAAATTTGAGATGCTAATTGACTGCAATTTAATTTAGAAAAATGTAATAAAATTGTGATGAATAGGATGATATATTTTTATTGATGATTGTTTGACTATCATTAGATAATGATTGTATTGTATGTGTGATCATGTTGAGTTAATGTATCATTATGAGGTACGAAGTGGAGCTTGCCCCTAGGCACGTGGACACTTTTGACTTTCTACTAGGTTCGTTTAGGACTTACCCTAATTTATTGCTCTATTTTATCGCTACTCTATTATGTTTTATTTTGCACGTTGACACGCTTGGAGTTTCTATGACTCACCCTAATGTATTGCTCTATTTTATCGCTACTCTATTGTGTTTTATTTTATTACTTGTAGGAGTTGAATGACGTTTTATTGGATCCCACCTAATCCGGACCATTTACTTGATCGTATTTTCGGATTAATAACCCTCGAGGATGAAATCCCGAGTATATTTTCGAAAACAAGATCTACCACGAGTTGCGTTCGGGCCTATTTTATGAACCCTACCAAGACCTATATATATGTGGTTTTCGCATTTTTTTGACAGCCTACGCAAGTGGGTGTGGAAGAAAGTAAATGAGAAAGTGAAATGACAAAGATGATTTCAGTTTAGTAGTTACCCTTTTAGAGATTTAATATGATGTTTTTTATATGAGAGTTTTCTCATAGCTAGTTTGATATTAGTTAGTTATTTTTTGGACCGGTAACACTCATTACTAACGATTTTTTATTGTATATGTAGATGAGAAGAGGATTGAGCCTCGTTAGAAGGAGTAGAGGAGTAGTAAAGCTGTTGCACAAATGTCACATGAACCTGCATCACGTAATGAATAGAAATAATGAATTCTAAGCTATGCGAACGTTGAGATTGTTTTAAAGAATTCTAAGCTATGCGAACGTGGAGATTGTTTTAAATTATTTTGTGAAATGCGAAAGTTAGCTTATGAAACGAAACTAGAATAAAAGTGAAATAAAAATATCAACTTAACCGAATTGAGTAGTTGAGTAGGGGAGATCCGGGTCAACTTAACCGAATTGAGTAGTTGAGTAGTTTAACGAACCGTTCATTGCCGGTGTGATATTTCTGGGTCAATTTATGTGTTGGTATATTTGACCCACACGAATAAATACATATCAAATAATTATTAGCACACACGTAACATTCCAAGACATAACTAATTTTATACATAATTCCACCTAATCTTTATTAACAATAATATTATTGTCTCATCTAAGGTAAACAATCAACAACTTTTAATCCATGCATTATTAGCTGGCTATATATGTACGAGGACAAGCAATTAATTTCCTACCGCTAATGTTGAATCATCTCCTATAAATATACAAATTTATATGTAGGACCTCATAGCTGGCCTATAAAAATATAAGTATCTCGCATCAGCAACCCCAACACAGAACTAGTGGAACAACCGATTATACTCTTGATAAGCCTAAAATACATGAGCTTTAATCAAATCATATCCCATATATCAACTGCAGAATTACTCTACAGCCCACTTAAACACAGATTCAAAACATTCTGCTATTAACATCTACTTATCAGGACTTGATTACAAGTAAAACACAGCAACCATATATATATATATATATATATATATATATATATAGTGCAAAACATTACCCATCAAGCACATGGCCGACATGCCAACGACAGTGCCGCGGCCAAGAACGCAAACCAAAAGGCAGTGAGTAGAGAACTCCATTGACTCTTGCAATTATAAGTAATTATAATCATGCATGAAGGTATTAACCAAAACAAAGAGATCCCAACAGCATCTAATGATGACCCATGCATCAATTAATCAAAGACCAATAAACAAATTAGTAACTATGCCAACAGCACGGTGCAACAAACCAACGCCCCATTTACGACGATGCAAACCAGTGCAACGACAAATAATATAGAACAATATATACAATCAAACAAGTTATATAAATCCCAAACATCATCTCGCACTCAACATCAATAAAAGAAAATTTTCTAAACGTAGATCTATTCATACCCATCAAAATGATTTTGGAGTTTATAACGTGAGAGGTGTGATTTTTTGTTAAATAACTTTCTCTTCAAAAATCTCCCACAAGTCCAATCCTATGAAAGAACTCAGACCCACTCAACCTAAAAATTTACATGTTCAAAAAATTTTCAAATTTGAAATATTCAGGTATACTGTCAATCGATACAACTACATCCAAGTTAGGCTCAACCCAAAAAAACAAAATAAAATAATAATAACAATAATAAATAAAACACAGGTTTTACAATTATGACCAACGTATGGCTTCCTTTGTGGGTCTACAAGTCTTTTGCAAAAACCTAAAAACTAAATCGAAATTAGGAAATCGTTTAACGTACACAACCATTACAGAACAACAATTAAACATCAAAAGACCGGCGGTCTGATCAATTATATGCTCCCCCTCTACCAACTGATTGGAACATGGCATGTAAGGGTAGACAGAATCCTTACACCAGGAATACGGATTATAGTTGCCCCGGGGACGGTCTCCCATAACAAGACTGCAAATTTCCTCCAACTTATTCTTGCCCAGATGATAGGCATAAATCTTCCTCTCTAGTCTTAGGAGAACCACATCCTGGTCTGGATAAAATGCCAAAGGAAGAAGTTTATATCCTCGATAAGGCCCGAAATTGTTGAAGTGTTGGAAGGCTTCATTTTCTGCTCCTTCCATGTTGGCTTCGTGTATCAAGATCCATTCTGTCTTCAAATCCTCGGCCAGCTTCCAAATATGGAGTGTAGAAGGATTGTGGGTGATGTAATATACACAACTCTGAACTCTAACCAATGCTTCAGACATTGCATGGATGATGTTTTGATCCACATGAGGTAAATTTATCGACTGGTTTGTGCCTTCCTTGATGCAAATTCTCATCAAAGAGTGAGTAGTATTCCCACTTTGGATGGCATAGAGGACTCCGTTCATGTATATGACTCTCGAGAGTGAAATGTAGTCATTTTCTATGGAAGGCCATGGCAAGTTACACTCTACCCACTTGCCAACATCGGAGGGAAGACGGCCAATGCCATGTACTCGTTTGGCCACCGACCAGTGCGCTTGGTGAGCACAACTCTATGGAGCTGGGAGGAAATCATAGGATCAAAATCCAACATAGCTCCGGCCTGTTGGTACCCACTTGGTGGTTTTGGTAGTGCAGTCCATGTCCTTGTGAGAGGATTGCATGCAAAGTATGGGTTACTGTTCTTAGGCTTCCCGGTGAGGCAAAGGAGCAAGCCATTGCAAGAGTTGATGATTCGGAAATTTGAAGAACAGGGCAGGAAATCAAGGCTCCCAACGTCCTCGTTACCTGTAGGTATATTGTTGGGTGTTGTGAGGGACACGTACCTGTACCCTTTAAGCTTGGAATCGTTGTGATCGAAACCTTGGACGTGACAATAGAAACCGGCTAAGGACAACTGCAACCTTCTCTCAGGGGAAAGGATGGAGATGTAGCTCCGCCATGCCTTGCTCACGCACTTGAAGGAGAAGAGACTCTTGGCGGGCAATCGAGACAAGATCTCTATCAATACATCATCTCCTAAATCTCTGTTTTTGCCATCAGAATCAGGCATGTTTACTCCTTGTACCTGTAATATATGGCTTCTACTGATCAAATGTATCTGTTTGAATTGAAGTGAAGCCATGGATGCAATCTTATATACGCACTTAAACATAATTAATTGGGTATTGGCGTGTTGACTATTGAGAGCAGTTGTTGGGTTTATTCTTGCAAACCACGTTACTGGTTGAGGTTCTTAAAATTTAATGGGCGAAGACTTTTAGATACAGCTAGCTGCTTGTGCTAATTTTATGAAAATTGCCGACATGTTCTTGCTCTGCGCGCGGGCTTTCAAAAATTCTTGTTATGAAATAAAAAATGTCATCAAATTTCTTTGTTGACTAAATTATAATGGTTGATGAATTAAGATTATAAAAACGTTAAAATAGAAGATGCAGCATAAGTCGCCAAATTTAATTGTTTGAAGATGGAAGCCGAGATTGATGACATAGAAGGTGGTCGAGCGGAGCTATTGTACCCGTAGTTTAAAATTTTGGGATTCAGACTTGGCAGGCTATGAAGTGAAACCAACTCAAAATTATTTATAATAATTTTTTAATTTAATGAGTAGAAAGATATATCAAATTATAAGATAGTGCGCTCTTTAAAATTTGAAATTGATAAGTATACAATTTATTTTCCATTAAATTATTAATTTAACTAAATTGAAAAGAAACTAAACTATTTTCAAAACATTTTTTATTTAACTAGGGAGAGATTCAATGAGACTCGAGAGATTAATCATAAAATTTATTAATGGGAAGTCAATTCGTAGAGTTTAAATCGGGATGCTATGTGGCTGTGGAGTTGGACTCTAAAAGATTTTTGGAGGCAAAATTTTTTTAAAAAAATTATGGTTGATGACCTGCTTTACTAGTTTAGTTTTTTTATTCATAAAAAGAAAGTGAAAAATCCCTGTACTTATTAATCTAAATATGAAAAAAATAAATCAAATTATCTTTCTTAATTTATATTAAAAATTATCCTTAAAATTAAAATTAATCGCTACAGTAATTAATTTTATCATCCATTGAAGTGATTTATTTTTCGAGCCGTCTTTACGTGAAGTTGACTTAACGTTTTCGTTAATAAAAGAACGCTCCATCAAGCGACAAAAAATATTCGAAAACATTATTAAAATTTTGATAAATTTATTCATGTCATTAATTAAAAATCACGTATTTCAAAGTATCGTTGCGCTATTGCTGGGAACGCCGCCCTTGCCATTTGGACAATCCCGTACAAATCATAAAAACAAACTTTTGCATTTTTAGATATGAATGCCCTGCAGCATTCACCTAAGTTGAGCGTCATGTGAAGATTAATAATATTTTTTAAGAAGATTATTTTTAGGAGTTTGAGAGTTAGCTATTTATATAAAGTTAGTGGCAATTACGATTTTAGGTTTTGTTTAGTTGGTATAAAAAAACGTAGAATATATAAAATTTTCTTAGGCTATATAGTTGATTGACATGAAAAAAATACAAAAATATATTAAATTTTCTTACTTATAATCTACAAAGAGTTAGTTATAATATAAGTATGAGATGCAAAATCTCTTTACAAAAAAACAATCTCTCTTTTTCTTCCATTTTTTATAAGTAATTTGAGTGTGATAAAATTTCAAAGGGGACCACTTGGTGGAAGTCTTGCTTGTTACTTATCATAAAATATTCTAAAAATAAATAAGTTTTTAATGAAAAATCAATGTTTTTACTCACTTCTCAACAAGCCGATTTGGAGTTATTTATATTAAAATTTTAATTATGCAAGTAAATAATTGTATGGAATTAATATATATTGCTCTTTTGATGCTTGAAATTTTTAAATATATGTTTTATAATACTTAAAAATATTGATTTAGTCAATCTAAAAAAAGGATAATATATTTTATTAACTTTTAAAACTTGACTTTAAAGTTAATTATAAAATCAGTTACTATGGACTCATCCACAGAGTTTAACTCGACAAGCTACTGAATGGAGTTGGCTAAGGGAATTTTTTGAGTCAAAAAAACATTTTAAAACTATGGTATATAATTCATGGCTATTTTGAATTTATCAATGATATTATATACCAATTAGGCACTTGATTATGATCATTTAAAATTACAACAAAAAAAGTAGAAAGATTTTCATATATACTGATCCACATTTTTTAACATCTTATGATGAGAATGGTATGTGTGTGTGTGCGTGTGGATCTTAGTATTTGTTTTAGCGTAAATTAGTACAATTGGCTCATGCAATTGATCTGTACATTTAATAATTTTCAAGTACTTAGTGCAAGTAAATACCATCACTAATAGCTTTAATTAAGCCTCCAAAGAATTAAGATATTCATAGGATAATGAAATTAATAAAGGCCAAATTAATTAGTATATTTCTGAAACCAAGGCCTTTATACGTATTTGATCACAACATAGCTATCGAAATGAGTCTCATAAAATCAAATACATAAATAGTGTCCAACCGATTATATAGATATCTACATGGTAACTATTACCCATTTATAACACTCACCAATGACCAAATGTCTAAATTAACAATCAAATAATAGCTCATCCAAACGAATTCATGCTACCATCTACGTACCACAATATACACTGCTTGAAAATTAGGCCATCATCGCTTGAAACTCCTCAAAGCTAAGAACACCGTCGCCATTAAGATCAAACCTGCTAATCATGGTTCTACAATCCTCCATTCTCTTCTTCTCGCCCAACCGACGCAGCATCCTCTTCAAGCTCTTCGGTGTGATGCACCCAGACCCCTCCATCTCATACATCCCAAACGCTTCCTTCAAATTCTTCACCTTCTCCTCTTCATCCTCAACCTCCACCAACTTCATGAAATCCTCCAACTCGAGCAGCCCATCTCCGTCCGAGTCATGCGTCTCTACCACCGCCACCGCGTCTTCCACCAACAACTCTTCCCCAACCGTCCTCATGCAGCTTCTGAGCTCCTCCGGCGATATCTTTCCGTCGCCGTCGCCGTCGAAGTACCGGAAAACCCTTTCGAATTGGCCGTGTTTTGTGGGTGGGTTTCTTGATGCCACGGCCAGGGCTGCCGGCCTTGTGACCTGGATATCGTTCCCCTTTGGTGATAGCTTCCGACGCAGCTTAGCAAAAGCTGATTCGGGCGAGGAGGGCTCTCTGTCATTTTTGGACTTGACGACCTCTTGATCATATGAAGAACTGCACGCACCATCCTCTTTCTTCATTCGCGAACCCCTAACAATTATGAATGGGTTACCTTCCAAGATCGATATTGTATAATAGAAAGAATGATGTATATGTGTACAACTCTTTTCTAATATATATATGTAAACTCAAGAACAAGATTAGATCATAGCTATGCGCATGAATTTGTTTGAGTTGGACGAGCAAAGCTGCTTGGCCCAATGCATATTTATACATGGCTTCAAAGGCTTTGTCGCAAGTAAGTAGACAGGCGGTTCAAGGGAAAATACAAATATGGAGAGCCGACGTACTCCTTGGCTTCTTCATATCAAGTGGATGGAAACTTCCATTCCAACAAATTTAGCGTTGATCAAAATTGTATGAACATGAAAAGAGGTCGATGGATCTAAAACACGGCCGCAGTCCTCTAGACTATGCCACCGCGTGATAAACACAGATTAAACAAAGGAAAGGGAGAAAGAAAATTCCAGTCTCTACTTGCCGGCGCTGTCCATACATGTGTATGATAAGAGATAATAATTAACTATATTAGTACACATATGTGTATGTATGTATCTGACGTCAACGCACTATGACTCTTACTAGGTTATTGACCAAAACCGAAAAATGACTTATTGGAACGTATTATACTAACCCGATTTCCAGCTAATATGAAAACAACTACCCAATTACCAACGAGGAGGGCCCGAACCTCAATTCGGACGATCTGGTGGGCATGTTGGGTTTGTTTGATGGATCAAAAAGTTGAGAAAAAAAGGGAGTGGGAATAGTTAATTGAGTCATGTTAGACATTAACTAAAATATAATAAGTTGATCTTTTCGATGTTTTGATGAAAATTATCCATTCTTCAACCCTCCTTACATTTTCTTGTAAGGCGGAGAAGATTTCAAGCACTAACTTAATTATAAGTTTTTTATCAGTAAGTTATCTCTAAAAATATCAATAAATCATATAACTAACAACAAAACTAATTTTTAACAATTAGCTGGGCTGTCAATATATATATATATATATATATATATATATATATATTAGATTTCAAAATATAAACTATTTCAAATAATAATACAAATATTTTTTAAACAAGAAAAATTTTAACAAATAATACTTTAAGATTATAAGATTTTTTCAACCAACCAAATTACAACTGATTCCATAATAAAATATTTTTAAAATATAATTAATTATAGCCTATATAAATAATTCAGATCTTTAGGTTAGCATTTACATTTATTTATCTATTTTGTAAAAGTAGTAAATATTTATTTTTATTTTTATTTCAAATGTATTTTATAATAATTTATTTATTTTAATATTTTAAAACAAATTTACTAATTGAATGCTCGCATATTATGAAGAATCCTGGCTAGTTAATGTATTAAAGATATGGGTTGTTTTTGCTCTTATCGTGTTTCAACTTTTCTTGTATTGTGGTTGATCCCGACCCCACAATAATTTTATGGGTTCCTTAATATTTATTTAATTTAGAATTATTATTATAATTTCTAAATTAAAGTTTGTTATTTAATAATATATATTTAATTAAAATATTTTATACGTTTAATTATTTTCATATTATTGTGTATTATTAAAAAAATTGACTATAATTCTATTAGAATTAAAACTATTTTAAAAAATAAATTCTATTTAGTTATTAAAAATTTTCACTTATTAAAATTAATTTTTAATATTTTTATATAATTATATTTTAAAATTAATTAATTTATATATTCTTAATATATTATTAATAAGTTTCAAATATGTCTGACACATTGCACGGGTCATTGGCTAGTGTTAATAAAGGCTGTTGAAATTTGAGCTCTTATTAAATATATTAATTATTACAAGATTTTCTTACAACAAAAATAAAAATAACATTAATAATTAAGCTACATATGCCTACTATCTATAAAAAGTGACAGGATCGAGCAAGACCGCCATGAAGCATTGAGTGGCGGCGTACGGGAAGAATATTTATATATCGTGAAAGCAACGGTCAAACGACGAATTATGTCGTGTACAATGCGTGCGCACCACGTTTATCAATAGTTTGGTTGGTAATTAATAAAGACTTCTTTTAATATGTTTTATTTTTACTTAATGAGCCGTGTGCTTGTCGGTGACGGGCAAATTTCACGTGTCTTTAGCCATTCTCGTTGAGCTTATTATTTATTTATTCATGGAACCAATTAGTCACGTAGCCATCGCCAACATGCTTGTTTTATACTGGTTTTTATGTGGATGATGTAAGACAGTGCGTGGTTTGGAGTGTGGATCAAGTCTGTTGGCTTTGTTTGTATAAAATTTTAGATGTACTTGTAACGCAAACTTCCCCTTTATCTTCTTTTTCTGGACTGGGGATGAAAATGAACTCTTGTGTGCAGGTAAAAAAAATGAAATCTTTGGCAGAGGAGAAAAAAGTCATCTCTTTATCAAAAGGGGAACAAATCTATATGCAGCATCAAAGCAACAATAGATAAATTATATACTAAGCACAGAAAGGCAGATATCAAAGCATAAAATCAGAAATTTATTATCTCCAGACATAGAAATCTTTTCTTTTTAGACTTCTTATACTAGCGGGCTAGGCGGTGCATCCTGCTCTCAACAAGGATGAGCCAAAAACTTAAAAAGTCCTTGTTCTTCATGTTCCTCTTAAGGTGCTTTTTGATAGCCACCGCTGCCTTCTTCAACGAGTGTAGATCCTCAGGTGAATTAGTTGCAATCCCTCATTCAAAAAGAGAGGATTTTAGCCATCACACAAGTATTAAAGAAACACAGTAAGGGAATTAAAAATTTATTCACAAACAAACGCTAAATAAAATTTGCACCATGATCTTTCAAAACTCTCAGAATCTTGTTCCCTGCAATGCTCTTCATTAATGGGGGATGCCACATTGATCACAAATAAGTACACCAATCTGGGATGGACTTTTTCCCTTCTTTGCTAGCATGCATATGGTCTTCTCAACCTAGCTCTTAAACACACAAGATCATATCTTATGCCAGTAAAATAAATGCTTAAATTTTGATAAAAACACCACAAAATAATCAAAGAATAAGAAACACCCATTTCATCAGCAGATTAAATCCTCACCCAGCTCGGACGCGCTCTCTTGTAACGCAGAGCTGTTGCAGACATCCCCTTTCTACAAACGTCATGAAAAATACAAACATCACGAAAAAAACTCACCACTATTTGGTGGGCTATGTGTACATCTGAAAAGGAGCCAAACATTAAACATTTCATCTTCGTAAGTTAAGAATCTTAAAAAGATCAGGAATTATCAAAACTCGTCATTATGATCAGATGTTCAATGAAGATGTGTGCATTGTTCATCACAAACACCATCACTTATTACTACAAATGACTGATTTTGTGCATGCAATTGATGTCATAATCACATCATATATGAATAACATATGAATCAACATGAGATCATATACTCATTGGATCTTACAATAGCCTGGCACCATAAATTAAGGAAAAAATTGTACTAACTGCGTATACAATTACTTACAAATCATTTTGCACAAGAATGATCAACAGTCTGCCATCCACCATTTACTTTGAAAATAGTAAATTTTCCTTTCAATTTTTTGGTTCACCTAGAATTAAATATGTCCTTGCTCTACAGCCATAAAGGCCAAGATGTAAAAAGGATCTTCATGTATACTGCACCAATTGGGACTATAGATCCTTGCCAAATGAAAAGAAATGGACCAATAGCACAAGTCATCTTCATCCTCTTTGTCATCATCTACCTCAAATCAATGGCTCCTCATGTACAATGCATGAGCATCGATGATATTTAAAACCACAATTCATCACGCAGTGACAGACTAGTTCGATACAAAGAATGAGAGTTGAGTAACTAACAAGAAGGAAAAAGTTTTAACATATGGTAGGCAGAAAGATTTTCACCATTCACATAGTGGACAAACTAGTAGGAATAGGATAACAGAAATCAAGGTGATAAACTTGATACCTTTCATGCTTGAAAAACATCCTTTTATGGATACGAATAGCAAAATCATCATAACCAAAGAGACCACATGATGGAAGTCTTGCTTGTAAGGGGGAATGCTTGTGATGATGATGATGATGATGATTGCTATGACCTAGATTAGCTCACTATCTTTTGCCAAAACAATTTCAGTAGAGATAAAACTTATAAGCGAATCACTTAGTTTTTCTCCTGCTAGTGTCTTCTGAGCCCAAGAGTGAAAGGACGCTACTGCATACCATTTACAAAATCAAGAAAAATTTACTCATACCTATGTATGTAAATTTTACTATAGGTATGTTTCAGGAAAGTAGATACAACATCCCATGTCTTAGCCAAAACCCAAAAAAACCATATGCCAAATTTGTAGGCTACAACAGAGATCCTATTACCTGATAGGGAATAAATCAACAGTATGAATCTGCTTCAGACGTCAAACAGATGGTTGTATGAGGCTTGAGGTGTATACCATTTGGGAACATTGCAGAAGGTTTAAGCAAGCCATAAGCACAGCGTGAGTATTGTCAAAAATCTATTGAAGTGATAAATCATAAGACATACTCTGCAGTCTGCAAGTTCCAGAGTTTTCATTGATCCTTGGTCGTTTGGGGATTGTACAGAACAGCTGGAATTAGAATCAGTCATAATTTTAGATTATAGTACAGGAACACAGTATAGAACTGGCCCATTAGCAGCTTCACGTAGAAAAAGAAATTTCGTTCATTATCAAGCATAACTGGAGATGGTAAAATGCAACCAGCAACCTAGTAAATGAACCAGTAAAGCCAAATGATAAGCAAAACATATAAGAAAATTGTACAATTGATTCATTGTCCAATCCTACTCCCAAAAGAAAAAGAAGATGAAGTTAGAGTTTATATGAGGAATCGCATACTCTTTATATTTCAAATGAAAAACCGTGCTTCACAATGTTCAACAAGGAAACTAATTAGGTAGTCTGGAAAAAGGTTGCTCACTAGAACCTTGTGGAACTAAAATGCTTGTTGTTTGTTTATGTCCAACAAATATCAAGTACCTAGGCATAAGACAATACCCCTTACAAGACACTAAAGCTTTCTCCCTGTTTTGCGTATGGCAATGTCACTCACATATGTCGCAGATCACAAGTCTCGTCATATGAAACATAAATAATGTCTAATTTCTCATTTCCCACCACATATCAAGCGCGCAAACAGACTCAAGCAAACAACAAAACAAAAATTATGCTCTGATCCATAGTCCACAACTGTTAAGAATTAAGAGTAGGCAACACATATCATCACCATGGTCCATTACCACTCAATACAACGACCACACATCTCCTTGATCACTCACTAAAACTCCTGATAACTTCATCTTTCTCAAGCAGATTCAGAACGGAAAAACTTGATAATAACCGCCTCCAGGTGGAAATATACAGAGAACATTGCGGAACTCGCTAAATTTTATTGACTCAGAGAAAATAAAAAGATTACTTTCAAAACAAAATTACTTGGATGCCACCAACAGAACACAAAACTCCTTCATAACATGTGAATTCATCACACTGCAGATTCACAATTTCAAACTTACCAACAAATCATCAACAAGAATATAAAATTAAGCAATCCAAACTATTAACTAAACAACAATCAAGTATCCATCATAAACAAACCCCCGCATTCAAAATTCCACCCCTAATAAAAATCCATACACATACCAAAGATAGTAACAAAAATTCGCTAGGAAAAAAATCGCTTAGAACTGAACAATTACCGGAAAACATGTAACTGCGACAGGATTGACAACAAATCAAAATATCCCATTAACGATAGCATTCCACGAGAAAATTGATGGACGACATGTGCCTAGTCAATTGATCAAGTAAGGTAAAAGTGAAATTGGTACCAAATCTCCTTCTACAAAATGGAAATAAAAAACAAAATTATTGAAAACAAAATTAATGGAGGTTCGATCGATAAGAGGTATAAAAAAATTTGAACCATTTCCTCGTTTTATGTGTGTCATGAGGGGAATGCTAATCTTCTACGTGTCGTTCCAGTTTTATCAGATGTCTTCACGAGATCACAAAGAAAATATATAAAGAGGAAAAATGAGAACTGCGATGGCATATCGGACTAAAAATATACAAAATCTAAAACTTTGCCGTACTTAGCAATTGTCCAAAAAAATTAAAAAAAACACTAATAAAATCAACAATTTAAATTTCAATAATCTTGCTCAGCAATAAAGACAAAATAACAAGATTAGTTGTGGATGTTACCGTGGAAGCATGCAAGTTGATTAATTTCAACCGGTCGTTATAACACCTTGATTTATGTTCACCTAAAAATGAATCAAAACTGTTACGATCGAATCATTCATCGGTGATCAGACTTTCTGGGTTTTGCCTTCATGAAGGTTGTACATACCTTGTCTATGAGTTTGCCGATCAGGGGTCACTCCATGATTGGTTACATGGGAAGAAGCATCAGAGTTCTGATTGTCTCAATTGGAAACAAAGAGTTCAGATAGCCTACGATGTGGCCGATGGTCTGAACTATCTTCACAACTATGCTAGTCCAACATACATTCACAAGGACTTGAAGAGCAGTAACATACTGTTGGATGGGAAACTTAGAAGCCAAAGGTGGCCAATTTTGGTCTTGCAAGGGCTGTTGAGAGTGAAGGAGGAGCTTTTCAACTGATCGAGGAATGTTGTTGGCTCACAAGGCTAGTTGGCACCTGAGTATCTTGAGCATGGACTGATCACACCAAAGCTAGATGTGTATGCTTATGGAGTGGTTCTTCTGTAGCTCTTGTCCGGTAGAGAAGCTCTTTCTTCGTCTGGTGGAGATAACAAAGAAGTTAAGCTTTTAGCTGAATGAATAAAGCTTATTCTTGCCGGGGAAAATGTTAGGCAAAAATTGCGGGAATTTGTTGATCCTGGTCTCCACACAGATTACCCATTGGCTATGGCTTTTACATTGGCTAAATTGGCACTTACCTGCATAGATCCTGATGCCAACCAACGTCCAACTATGGGCGAGGTCTTCCTATCAGTGTCAAAAATTCACTCAATTTCTTTGGATTGGGAGTCCTCTGAGGAACCAAGTTCCAATTCAGTAGTTCCTGGCAGGTGAATTGGTTTATAGCCAGTCATAAGAATAAAAGTTTTCAGTAGTTGAACAATAGTATGAATGCTGCAATGTGTAGTATCTATCTTAAGGTTGTATTGAAGTTTTCAGAATGCTATTGAAACATGTAGTCCTAGATATAATGCTAATGAAACATGTATGATTATAAACAGCATTGAAATTTCATTATTTCTTTGTTCACTCTGCTTAGCATACATTGACAGACATCTTTTTTCTTCACCAATCACAAACTTGTCTTGTACATCCTGCAACTACGTCAGTATTTATCAAAGCTACTTCAACTTGGGAGTTTGAAGAAGATTCACGAATTGCGATAGGCTCCTCACCTGGCACCACTTCCACCAATATAGCTAGCTTCTGGACAAGCTCTTCAGCAGTTGGTCTAAGTGATGGATCATGTGCAACGCAAGCTCCGGCAATTTTGGCCAAACTCATGGCTACATCAAAAGAATAAGCCTCTCCAAGTGCAGGGTCAATGAAATTCCTCATCTGCTCATCCTCATTTGAATCCAGTATGAACTTGATCCATTCTGACAGTTGAACTGTTTCTCCTAGCTTGTTCAATCTTACCATAGGAGTTTGGCCTGACATGACTTCCAGCAGCACCACTCCATAGGCAAATATGTCAATGCTATGTTGTTAATTTCTCATCTTCCAGGTGCTCTGGTGGAAGATATCCTCCACCAAAGGGCATTGAAAGTAGCTGGGGATCATCTCCTGGTTCATCATTACTGCAGTTTGGCATGCCAAAGTTTGCAATTTTGGCATTGAATTCCTCATCAAGAAGAATCTTTCTGCTTTTGATGTTCCCATGAATGTAACCTAGGACTTAGATTGTGGTGCATGAATTGGACTCCCATGGCCACGTCAAGACATATTTTAAGCCTCTGGCTCCATGATAAGAAGCAATTGCAGGAAGCTATAAACTGACTCTTCATTGCCAGGCCACCATGAAGCCAGTCCTTGAGGGAGCCATTTTTTGCATACTCAATGACCAAGTAAGCTTCAGACCCATCAGCTATACATGTTCCAAGAAGCCTCAAAATATGAGGTTGGTGAGGAAACCCTTGCAGAACTGCATAGTCTAGCCTGGATAATGTTTCCATGTCAGTCCTTTTTATGGCCAAATTTTTCCCATTGAGACGGCCATAGAACACAGCCCCCTCAATCAAGTTGCTTGAACTGAACTCCTCTGTAGCTCTTCTTAGCTCCTCTACGCTAAATCTATTCAATCCTCCCCGCTTATGAGGTGTATACGGAAGCTTGTGATCACTGGACCTGCTCTGCAATTCCTCTACCTCCTCGTTCAACTTGCTAGGCCTCCTTAGAGCCAGATGTTGCAGCTCCAAGTCTCCTCTTCCACATAATTCTCTCTTTTTCTTCTCAATTTGATCACACAAAACTATGGCAACCATGGCAATTCCCACACCAACAACAACTCCAGCCAATCCAAAATAAATTCCTAGTTTACGCCAAGTGACCATTCTTTTGTGACTGCTAAAATCATTTACCATTTTCATGCTAGTTCTTTGGAGTGATGCAAGATTTGGTCTGTTGGTTAGAGGGATAAGAAGTGTTGAATTCACTGGCAAAGGTTGAGAAGCATCTGCTCCTAATCTACCATTAACATAAGCTATAGAATCTGAACTCACATTAAAGGCAGACGCCAACTGTAGAAACTGTATCACCTTCATATACTGGATAAGAAAGCAAGATTTGTACTCCTTCACTTACCTGATCTGGAGTTGGGCAGGTACAAATGATCGGAACCAGCACTTGAACTCTCGTTCCCTGTTGCTGATCAGTAGACAACCCAGGATTCTCTAGCCAAATGGCGTCACAGGTTGTGAGGCCCTCCAGTGAAGCAGCAATGCCTTCAAAACTCTCCCCTTCATCAGCAATTTTTGTGACTGTGGCCTTGTAAATGCCTCCACCACAGCTGCAGTCTAATGGGATGAGCACAGGTTGATTCCTCAAAAGAACGTCACGGTCAGTTGGGAAACCACTTGCTTCTGCAATCGCATTCGGATTCAAGCCCAATGAAATGCTCAAATCGGATAAAGATAAGTAGTAGAAGTTTGCATTCAATAGAGCAAGTGTGGCACAAGAGGTTGGTAATCCATCTGCTTCACACAAATGACTAAATGCTTGTTGTGGCAAGCCTGGGTTGCAGCTCAGTGATCTCTCTTGTGCCAAAGTAAAACCCAGGTATCCTTCTCTGCATCTATATGATAGGTAGAAGAAAAAGACCCAGGTACCAAAACTTATGCTTCTCATAGGAAAAGCCATGGTATGTCACTTCCTCGTGGAAAGCTTGTAGAAATAAACACAAACCTTTTAGTTGGACTCTGAAATTGTTCACGCATAGAAATGGGAAATAAGAGTAGTTTTATCATAGATATTTTGAACTTATCATTAGATACAGAATATTTTAGTCTTTGCATAAGTGCATCCATCTATTACATCTTCCCCTCTTCCTTGAGGTTGCTGCCATGGCACAAAAGGCTGGTGGCTAACCTTGGTTTTCTTTTGGGCTCCAATGCCACTAAGCCTCCTTGCTGTACTCCTTGGGCTAATGGAAGTTGCTACAAAAATATGAATGTGCTCACTCTCTGAAAACCAGAGATGCATGTGGTCAAGTAAAGCGACGTATACTCAATCACCATATGCTTTTGTGAAGTTGAGAAGTGTGTTAACATGAGGACTGCTTATTAATATCTTCTGGATACTTTGGAAAAATATCTTCTGAATGGTGTCATCTATGAATGTGTTCTTGCATATATTATTGCATATCCTATCGTAATCTGTATCTGATGAATCTCATTGAAAACAAAACATTTTGACCCATCTGGAAGCAAGCAACAAATCTCATATGCATGTGAGAACTCCATGGTTATTCTGATGTAGCAGAATGTGCAGCCATAAAGAATGCGCTCTTTTATGACCTTGTTCAGAAACAGCTAGTGAATGCCTCTTTTGGTATATAATGTCTTCACTTTCTCAGATACTTAGAGATTGTTCATATTGCTCCTTGCTCATAAAATATCTAACACATCAATATGTTTTCATTATTAGTATATTTGGAAGATAGTAGCCAAGATATTAGTCGGCATATACTTAGCTTTAGTGTGCATAGAAAGTCTATAGTTTTTATTTTTTTTAATGAACATTTGTAAAGGTATCGTAGGACCTTTGCAACATATTTGTTAAGTTCTATGTTTTCCGTTAAAGTACTCTTCCTTGGTGTTGAGAAAAATCTCCCAAGTTAAAGATCAATAACAGCGAACACAAAATTTGGAAAAATAGTGCCTGAAAAATAAAATAAAACAAAACCAAAAGAAAAGAATAGAGATTTAATGTAAAAAACCCTCCTATCGAGAGTAAAAAACCATGGGACATCAACGAATAATTTACTACTTTAATTAAATATTACAATCATCAAACATATAGAGATATACAAAAAGATTATTTATCTAACTTATACTATTGAGATTACAATATTTCTCTCCCTCTCAATACTCCGTATAAGATTAAACTCGTGAATAATATTTTTCTCTCCTCTTGTCTTTCTTGTTTTGTTTTCTCTGCTTGTCTTGTTTTTATAATGAGGCAAATAAAGCTCAATTTATAGAGAAATGTTGAGACCTTTCATCATCTATAGAACAATAAATAGCCACCTCTATTAATATTCCGAGATTCTTTTAGTTTTCCGAGTATGACAATGGGTTACATATCATTAATACAAGTACACATATTAACAATCTCCCACTTGGAGTCCGATTAGAACACCAAGTCCAAATTCTTCCTCCACTTGTTTGTTGCATAAGTCCTTCACCTGTATGTTAGTGCAAATTCACCAAAGTTGAGCAAAAACTCAACTTTTGTCCCTCTACCAGTTTAGTCAACATGTCCACCGGATTCTTTTTTCCATCTGTCTTCTCCAACTTCAATTTACCTTCTTCTAACAAAGATCTGATAAAATGATACCTTAACCGAATATGCTTGGTCGTAGAATGAAATGTCAAGTTCTTGGCTAAATGGATTGCACTTTAACTATCACTGGTACAATCTGCAATCAACCCCGTTAGAACCTAACTCATTCATGAAAGTTTTAATCCAAATATACTCCTTGTTAGCTTTTGTAGCAGCCACATATTCAGCCTCAGTTGAAGATAGAGCAACTATCTTTTGCAATATGGAAACCCAGCTCACTGCGGTTCGACCAACTGTAAAGATATATCCAGATGTGCTCCTAGGATTGTCTCTATTTCCAGCATGGTCCGAGTCCACATAACTTTGCACATCAATATTATCACCCCCAAAACACAAATAAAATTAAAAGTTCCTTTCAAATACCTGAAAATCCATTTCATTGCCTTCCAGTGTTCTTTTCCTGGGTTCTTTATGAATCTACTCACTACTCCCACTGCATGTACAATATCTGGTCTTGTACTCACCATAGCATACATAAACCTTCCAATAGCTGAAGCATAAGGCACCGTTTTCATGTGAGCTTTATCCTCCTCACTCTTAATACCTTGTTCTTTTGACAATTGGAAATCACTACCCAAAGTAGTAGTCACCGGCTTAGATTCATTTATGTTGAATCTCTCAAGACCTTTCTTCACATACCTTTCTTCACATACCTTTCTTGAGATAACCACAACTTCTTGCTCTTCTTGTTTTGGGTAATTTACATCCCAAGAAGTTGTTTTGCTTCACCCAAGTCCTTCATGGAAAAATGTTTGGCTAACCTCATCTTGAGATTAACAATTTTTTCCATACAAGTCCCTATAACAAGCATGTCATTTACATACAAAGTTAAAATAATGTAATTACCATCATTAAACTTTTATAGATATATACAGTGGTCATAATTGCTCCTAGTAAATCCATTATCTAACATAAACTTGTCAAATTTCAAATACGTCTTGGTGCTTGTTTGAGTCCATATAGACTCCTCTTCAATTTGCACACCATATTTTCTTTACCTTTGACTTCAAATCCTTTTTGTTGTTCCATACAGATCTCCTCCTCCAAATCACCATGAAGGAAAACTGTATTTACATCAAGCTGTTCTAAATACAACCCTTTTACATCCACAATACTCAAAATAATTCTAATAGAAGTCATTATTACGACAGGTGCAAATATATCATGAAAATCAATTCCTTCTCTTTGACCAAAACCTTTCATCACAAGTCTTACCTTATACCTTTATACACCACCGGTTTTAGACTTGACCCGATAGACCCACTTGTTTTGTACATGCTCTATATACTCTTCATTTGTCTCATCAAGCTCCATATACTCTTTTTCTTTAGACTCCTCACTCTTTTCTTTCTTCATGTTTTTGTACATGCACTCTTCATTGAATACAACATCCCGACTTCGAAACACCTTTGTGTTTTCAAAATCCCACATCTGATAACCATATACGTCACCCCCATATCCAAGAAATACACACTTGACGAATTTTGTATCAAGCTTCTTTCTTGATTCCCTATCAATATGTGCATATGCAATACAACCAAAGACCTTAAGAAAAAGTAGTTAAGTTTCTTACCAGACCATATCTCTTTCGGTATTTTTCCATTTAAGATGCTTGATGGACTTCGTTTAATTAAATAGATAGTTGTATCCACAGTGGCAGCCCAAAGATGCAAAGGGAGTCAAACATTTGCTTCTCGCTCACTCTAGGATGGTCCTATTCATTTTTTCTACCACCCCATTCAACTTTGATGTCCTTGGCACTGTCTTGATCCTTCTAATCCCTCGTTTTTCACAATAAGAGTCAAACTCCTTATTGCAATATTCTCTGTCATTATCTGACAGAAGATATTTCAATCTCAAACATGTTTCATTCTCAACTTTGGCTTTCCATAAGTTGAAAATGCTAAAGACTTTTGATTTTTTCTTAATAGTGTAGATCTACATCTTCCTACTAAAATCATCGATGAATGTAACAAAATAGAAATTATCTCTAAAAGATTTACCATGGGTTGGCCCCCAAACATATGTATGAACCAACTCCAACCTTTTGGATTTCATCTCTCGCCCATCCTTTGTAAAGTTGACCCATTTCTGTTTACCTAAAACACAGTTTTCACAAAAACCAAAGTTAGAATCAATTATACCTATTAAAACCTTCTTGGAATGTAAGATCCTCATCCCACTCTTGCTCAAGTGACCAAGCCTTCTATGCCATAACATTGTTATGTCATTCTTCTCAGCGGCCAAAGAAACAAATGGATCAACCTTGGTAGACAATAGGTAAAGTGTGCCCACCACCTTCCCCTTGATCACTACCAATGCTCCCTTGTTGATCTACTACTGATTGTTTTCAAATGTGATCCTATAGCCCTCTTGGTCCAGTTTGTTAACAGATATAAGATTCTACTTCAATTCAGGTCTATACCTGACCTCCTTGAAAATAAATTTACCTTCATCATGCATCTTCAAATGAATTACTCCCTTACCATCAATTTTGCACTTCCGACCATTGCCAATAGTAATGTATCCCAACTCACTCTTGACAAAATCACAAAACCATTCTTTGTGAGAGGTACAATGAAATGAAGCACCTGAATCAATATATCATGTATCTATGTTGTAATCATCATGAATAGACAAATAAACTTTTTCTTCATAACCATTAACAACATTAGCTACACTCTTGACTCGCTCAGGACAATCCTTCTTTACATGCCCTTCCTTGTCACAAATCCAATAAGTAGGCTTACCCTTGAATTTTCCTTTGGATTTAGAGTGTCCTCGGTTCTTAGGATCTCTAATTTGACCACTTCCTCTTTCTTTGCCCTTGCTTTTGTCCACCGACAAAGCTATGCCTGAGATGGACGGTGTGCTATCTACCATGCTCCTCTTCATCATCTCCTGATTAAGATTGTACCTAGCACTTCATCAAACTTTAGTTGTTCTTTTGATGCATTATTTATAGAAGTAATTACCGTAGCCCAACTATTCGGCAAAGAACACATGAACATTAAAGATTTAATATCTTTACTAAAGGTCATCTCCACAAATTCAAGTTATGCCCAAATTTTATTGAAATCATTCAAATGATTAGCAATAGATTTACCTTCAGACATCCTTAAAGAGATAAGCTTCCTCAACAAAAATAACCTATTAGAGGCTGATGACTTCTCATAAACACCAGCTAATGCCTTCATCAACCCTTTGACGGTTGCCTGTTTGGAGACAATAAACGCCAACGATTGTGTTAAACACAATCGAACAACAAGGCCCACTCTTCGGCTGACATCACTTTTGGCTTGGTACCTACAAGCGGTTGATGTACTTGCTTCTCGTATAAATGATCCTCAATCTGCATCCTCCACCATTGATAATTTGTTCCATCAAATTTTTCAATCTTCCCAATCTTGGAAGTGTCCGCCAAATAAAATAAAACAAAACCAAAAGAATAGAGATTTAACTTGAAAAACCTTCCTTCTATCGAAAGTAAAAAGCCACAGGACAATAACGAGCAATTCACTACTTCAACAAAGATTATAGTCATCAAACATATAGAGATGTACAAAAAGATTACTCACCCAACCTATACTATTAAGATTACAAGATTTCTCTCCATCTCAATACTCCATATAAGATTAAACTCGTGAATAATATTTCCCTATTTTTTATCTCTATATCTCTTCTCTATCTCTCTCTTTGTCTCTCCTCTTGGCTTTCTTGTCTTGTTTTCTCTATTTGTCTTGTTTTTAGAATGAGACAAATGAAGCTCAATTTATAGAGAAGCTTTGAGACTATTTATCTTCTATGAAACAATAAATAGCCACTTATGTTGATATTTCGAGATTCTTGTAGTATTCTGAGTGTGACAATAGGCTACATATCATTAAAATAATTACACATATTAACACTTAGTAGGGACTAGAAAGCCTATTCTTGACTTATCAACAAGTTTTGGGTCACTTCGTTTAGCATCATTTTAGTCTGAAATCTCTTATCTTAATTGGATATAGAACAGTTTTTGTATTCATTCTACAATAAAATTTAATGGAGACTCCTAACATAGAAATGTACACCATGCTGACAAAAGAGACAACAAAGAGGATGAAGTGAGCTTTGTTTTGTTAAATCTAAAAAGGTTGGACATTGCTTTTGAAAAATAAAAAAACATAAAGGTTTGATATATTGCATTTGTTGTGTCATGTAAAAAGGTAAGATTCTGAAAAAAAAATTTCCTGGGTCATGCCAATTCAGGAAACAGGGTGATCTTTCATGTAAAAGAAAGTAGTGAAATGTAGATTTGAGATTAAATCTTCAATGATGTCAAGAGTGATTAAGCAGATGGTATATTCTACATTAATTCTCACACTAAACTTGTATATCAAATAAAATTTCAGACTATATTAAAAGAACATCAGAGGATCAAGAACCTGTCAAAATGATATTGTTGCACGAGAGATTAGTAGCAGCACAAGCACAGGGCACACATCAATCATTACATTTGTGACCAGTTTACATCTTTGTTACATGATCTTGATCATGTATGAAGCGAGGAAAAAAAAGAGGCAAGCCATGCTATGCCTTCATCGAACTGAGATCAAGGATGTAGTGTGCTTGAATCCCGAAGCACGGCAAGAGACCAAATTCAAGGCAACCTTATGTTTAAGCTTGCCAGCAGCAATGTCTTCCCACCACCCAGATGAAAAACCGCCCGAATTATCTCTTTGGCACCTCTCTATGTTCCCCGACTACGTGGAACTTTCTCTCCCACTTCTTCCCCACCCCATTGAAGTGGGCAACTTCTCAAGGACACTCCTGTTGTTGTAGTCCTCGTAGCGAAAGCTCCTTGCCCCAACCTCCATTCCAAGTGTTCGTATCAAGTATTCATCTGTATGAACTTTGATGCATATATAGACCCGTTGGGTTGAACAAGAGAGAGAGAGACAAATAGAGTAGCAATTTGCAAGAGACAGGACAAAAGATGGATCATAAAGGGGAGAAAGACCACTTCGATTTTGAAACAGTGAGCATGGTACAAAAAGAGGGTCAATGACTTGTTTAACAAATATCATGCAGAGATGGAGATGGAATTTTTCATGGTTAATCCTAATGGCCATGGCAGTAGTTCAGAAATTGTTACACAAGAACCAATGAAGATCAATTGCTTTAAAATGGGTTTTCTTGTGCCCAGTTTATGATTTTACCCGAGGAAGAATAGAGGGATCAAACAGAACTCCAAGGTTGTAAACTTCCAAGAGATTTGGCTCGGATGTGTGGGGCCATGGCGGGGGATGATTTATTTATTCATTAGATTTCCATGTATTATTTCCCCATTTTGAAAATAGAACCATTATTAGTACGGGGAAGCATAAATTGCTTGTATCCGGTAAAAAAACAAAAATTGTTTGTACCCACCTTGGAAGAAAAAAGATTAAAAAAATGTAACGATGCTACAACTATTAAAAAAATTTAGAGCCCTATCTATATGAACTACTCTTCGTGCGTGAGCTACACCTTTTATTTTGATTTAAAAATTAAATAGATAAAATAATATATAATAAGGGTAATTATAAAATTTTAATACAATTTAATGTTTTTAAAATTTTCATCTTAATTATCAAAGTAATTTTAATAAAAATTAATTTCAAAATATCAATTTATTTGTACAACTTTTAAAAATTTTAAAAATAGATGATAATAATATTTAAACAAAGTAAAACTTTATCAACCTCGTAATTATATATATATATATATATATATATAAATTTTGTAAAACCCACCAAAAAGTTAAATTAAATATATAACTTATATAAGTCATACGAGGCATAACTTATATAAATTTTTCCAAAAAATTTATAAGATTCTATTATGTGATTAAATTTTCATCCCAACAATATAAATCATGGACCAATTTGGCTAGAATACTACTAGAGTATACCTTCTACATGGGACCAAATGGTATATTGATTGTCAACAACAAGCATGGACAATCAAATATCAGCTAAAGATTTCTCGAGCTTTTTATAGAATGACCCGATCTTCAACAAGCACAAGATCAAGCTAGATCGAGCTCAACCCATTCTCACATGTTCATCTTTATATTCTTCCACCAAATGCCCAAATGATACAAGGAACATACCCTAAATTAAAATTTATATGATTATAAATGATAATTTTTTACGGTAAAATAAAATGCCCTCCATGACGCCAACCAATTTTTTTATCCGCCAAGTGTCCTTCCTGACTCCAATGACCCTCCTTAATCCAGACTTGGAAAGGAACCAATGTGAACAGAAAACGATGATTATCTTTTTCGACCACTGTATCACAAGGAAGAAAACTCTGATCCCTAGAATTCGGGCAATTCCAACATTCTGCAATCCCAAAATAGATGATTCTCGTATTTATTTAAGCTAGGCAATTCCAACATTTTCCGATGCCAATCCAATGCCAACCCCCCATTCACAAGCCAACTAGCCACTACAGTAGCACGCTTCTCCAGCCTTTTGGCAAAAGGACCCATCTTTTAGCTTAAAAGCTGCATTTATTCACCTATTAACAAGCAATTTTCACAAGGAATAAACAATAAATAATTTTAGTGGATTACCTATATTAAGGTTGCTAATTGAGCGAGTCAACTCGTGAGCATTTAGCGTTCGGTTTGGCTTGACTCGACTCAAAACTCGATATTTAAATGCTCGAGCTCAAACTCGACTCGAACTCGAATCTTTCGAGCCGAGCTTAAGCAAAGTCGTATTCGACTCAATTCAACTCGATTATAACTCGAACTCGACTCGATAAAATAATATAATAATATAATTTTATATTATATATATATATATATAATACACACACACAATATAATAATAAAGAAGTGAGATAGTAAATATTCACCTTGATGATCTCAAGGTTGTGGGTTAAATTTACATTGATTGCATTTTTTTAAGTGAGGGACTTTGGACTTTTAATCGAGCCGGTTCCGTGCTCACGAACGAGTCGGGTTCGAACTCGGAAAAATTAAACAGTTTAAATGTATTCGAACACGAGTCTAACTCGAACAAATAAAAGATATTCGAGTCGAACTCGAGCATGTATGTTCAAAACTCGTTCGAAAGTTCGATCTTAAGTCGAGTTCGAACGAGTTCCGAATTATTCGAGCCAAGTTCGAATACAAGTTGAGCTCAGCTCGCTCGCTCGATTAGCACCCCTAACCGATATTAGTGATGACTGGCTTCTCTTACAAAGAAGCCCGTAATATCTTCCGCTGATAGACACAGAACTAACAAAAAACTAGGTAATGAAGCTTTTGGCTTTGGAAAGGACCCTTTCATACATGAACAACGTGCCTATTGCAAAAAAATATAAGCATGATTCTGTAATAATGATCCTACATGTTAGGATTAACTAAGCAAACCAAATATAAATCCCCTATGTTAATACTTAAGATGAGAAATACCAAACAAATAGAGAGATCAGACAAACCAATCCTACATGGAAAACCCTAAATTTGAAAAAAAAAAACACGGGCAAACGATTAGATCAAATCTACTATATCACAACTTTGATATAGAAAAGATTTACATGAGAACAAACTCCCCAATACAAATTTACTATACTTTCTACGAAATTGGTGTTAACTATTAAAAAAAATAGAGAATTACAAATTAATAACTCGGCGAGGGTACCATTGACGAATACAGGCAAATCTCAACAAAATATTTATCTTTTTTTAATTCACACAATTTTCATTTCTCCAAAAAAGTAAAATTCCAAAATACCAAAGAAGAAACAAGCATCAAATCGTTGCTTTTATTCTTTTCAACAAATCAAATCTTCAAAATTTTGATTTTTGCCCAAAATCATATATTTACGGAGGAGGGACAACCCAACACTACATTCTTAAAAATGAAAAATCATTATCAATACAAAACTTTATGGACATACGCCACACACAATTCAACATAGAATAGCCTATGAAGAGGCCAATCTTTGCAAAACCTTTCAATGCCTCGTTCATGATGGATTTAGATGAATGGCACGAAGAACCCATTTTTCAGGGCTTTGACGTAACTCTACATTAGAAGAGTCAGATCCCCCCTTATGCTGTTTTGCAAGCAGATGCATTTGAAAATATAGCTCAGCAGGTCTAATTTCTGAGAAGATCAAACATAAACATTTCAAGCCAAGATGGAAGAACTTCGCGGAAGAAATAACAGATAATTACCTTCTGGCCAAGAAAACCATTCAAAACGAAGATGCCTTTTCCACTTTGATCTGGAACCTAGATTTGCTTCTGCTTGAGCCCGAAGTGAAGAAACAAAAGGTAGTGGAAAACGGGACAAATCCTGAGCTTTTGCAGAGAATTGACCGCTTGTGATACATAATGTGAACCTAGGCGTCTAGCAATTTCCAAACATACAGCATCTGTGAGTAAAAAACAGTCAATTAGCATCCCTCACTTGCCACTTACTCAATAGAACCTATAACATCTTGTCCGACAAACCCAAGTACCTGAAATTTTTGACAAGCCAATACTCTCAACATTAGAGACTACATATCTGGTTGTCATCTATCATGACTTCAATCATTTCATATGCAAAACTCGTTGTAGTTACCAATCAGCACACACACACCTCCAACAATACAAAGTAGCTCCTATACATATCAATGAGCACTTGTTTAATAGTACTCTTATATCTTTATTTTTTACATCAACATCTACTGTCAACATAGATCAATTAAAAACTTCATCAACAACATTGTTCTGCCAAGATCTTAGTTGTCTGAATCTGAATAAGATGTTTGTTATACCCAATTAATTATCCACTTATATATTCCTTAATTATTCAAATTCACAAAAAAACTAAATCCCGTAGGACCAGGTTTAACACTAATGATACTTTTCAAAAACTCCTCGAGCCTATCTGTCAGGGAAAGCTTAGGAGACAAGACTCCACATCAATAATGTTACTAGCAACGAGATCACATTTAAAACAGGAGAGATAGTCCACAAGCAACAAATATTGAAGTAGACACAACATTTGGCAAAAGAAGTAGTCTGGCAGAAAAACAAAGTGGTGCAGAGATTTGATTTCAGCAGTCACAGCAACAAAATTTAGCTGAATGATTGTTTTAGTAGGAAGAAGAAGAAACACTGAATATGAAACTTTTCAAGATAAGCATTCATTAGCTGAGAAGACAATCGATAGTATTACAATATGAGGAAAAGATGACACACATGGCATAAGAGGTATAGTAGTATTATGAAGACATGAAAAGTGTGAGGATTTAGAATATAAATTTCCCTTGAGGATATGCTACTCATCATTTAAAGAAACGGGAACTGCAAAAACCTTTGGGCAAAGAAAATATAAAATCCTCGTTGGAACACAACAAAATCTTTTGAAAATCAGAGCATGAGAAGAACTTCAAAGTAACACAATTGACAAGATACAACACTTCACACTTGGAGAAGACAGCCTTGTAGCAGGCCCATTGCAAGGAAAAAGGACTTAAAAATGACTCTCGGTGTAATCAAGCCATAAACCAAAAATATTATGTTTACCCAACTACTATCTTTACACAAGTATTTAATCCTCTTATGTACCTTTGATAAGCTCATAAATAACCTTCTCTTAAATCTGCCAAATAATATTCTTCATAACTCTACCATAAGCGAAGATGAAATCAATGAACACCATAAATTCTTTTATCATACCAAAATTGTTCCATCAGCTGTAATAAAAACATTATTTCTGTTGTTGGCCTTTCAACATAAAACCAAATTGATTGGTATAACCAGATGAAACTTAGACACAATCTTCTTTCAATCACTCTTTGCCAAAACATTACAAGGTTGCCTATTAACTTTATATCACTATATTTATAACAAGTTCAGACATCAATCTTGTTCTTTTATATGCATACAGTAGTTTTTGACTCCTCTCATTGTACATTTAATAGCCCGTGTTATCTTGTCAAAGGCCTTTATCAATCAGAATAGACCAATGCTGTCTGTGGGCTTCCAAACATCAAGAGGAATAAAATCAAGACTGACTGTGTTTCCTTTCATTTTCTATCTTAGGTAAACCATCTTTTTATCTAATATAGAGATTATTAAGACCAACAGTGAAAGCACACTCAAAGACTTCCTCAAGAGCATGGAGATCACTTATAACTTTAGTAGCTTACAAAATTAGTTGTTCGTGGACCTCCATCCTCCTCATCCTTCAAAAGAACGTGTCATCATCGTTTTCAATGCATCTAAAACAGTCTTACTTCTCTAATTAGCTTGCCCATCTTAGAAATTTTCATTTTGCCATCTTTTGAGTTTAGATTGTTGTAGACACCCCATATACCTTAAGTTTAGCTGCACTTATTGCTCTTTTAGCCTTCGTTTGAGCTCTTTATAATGATTGCAATTCTCAATATTACCAATTGTTTGGTCATGTCTTCAATGGACATTTTTTGGACAAAAGAGCATTCATTTTAAACCTCATCATTCTACCACCAAATTTCCTTTGTTTGCTCTGGCAACTCCTATTTTCTCCAAAGACTTCTTTTCCATGCTCCTGATGCATGAAGCCATCACATTGCCATTTCCCCAAGTTCTCCGTCAAAGCTCCAAGGTGTCTTCTCTATAATTTTTGCCTCAAAAATCATACTACTTCCTTCTATTTTATAATATGTTATAATAGTTAATTGTCCATTAAAAAGTATTTCGACTCGATTTGTTTGTCATGACAAACGATAACAAGAGTACAAAAAATAGTTAAAGCCATTGAATAGGAACAAATAGTGCCAGAAAATGAAAAAACAAAATTCATCCTACTAAATTAGGATTCATAACAAACATCAACTATTATCTCTAAGATTCAATTAGCCTTTGATATCCTCAATTATAAGCAAAAGGTCTTGGATAATTTTCTTTGCAACTTCAGGTTTTAGTTTTTCTTCCTTCTAGCCTTTTGCCGGCTTGGGCTTAGGCTGCTTTTATTATTTCCTCTTCAGCGTAATTAAAATTTTAACTTCATAAAAAACTATGCTGTACTAGACAAGAATTAAAGCATAATTGTAAATCATAGTAGATGCATGCAAGGCACAATTGTCAGATGTAAAGCACAAAAGGTTGGAAAACAAATGTCAATGAAGATAGATCATTATAAACCAAGATAGATAAAATTTCCAAGTGCAAGGCTGAAGCCAAGTACCATGAGCGAGAAAAAGACAACTCTCATGAACCCCCAATGAGCAACCATGTGCTAGAACCTGCTCAGCAGTGGAGAGGCCTTCATTCCACAGAAATGTTTGAGCGAGCACTAAATCAAAGATGGCCAACCATACATTCCGCATTGATCCTTTTTCTTGAAAGCACCCATTGAGACTTACATCATTAAAATTCGATTGTCAAATTGTATCTAGATTCGATCCATTTGAGGCATATCCAACCAATTGGATAGTCAGTCCCAACTTGCATGCAATTCTTGTACTCATTTTTCAATTTTGATAACTCCCCTAGTGCTGCATAAAGAC
This sequence comes from Piper betle, assembly GCA_033002965.1. NCBI lineage: Eukaryota > Viridiplantae > Streptophyta > Magnoliopsida > Piperales > Piperaceae > Piper > Piper betle. The sequence goes on from JAURVB010006899.1 coordinate 115,406, forward strand.
GGCTAAGTTGCAAATGGGCAAAGAAGTGGTAGCTACTCCGAACTGGAAGCTGTAGTGCACCTCTAGCATGGTTTTCACAAGTTCGATAGTCACTTTGTTGCAGATAAACTTCAGATGCACAAGACACCGCCTCCAATTGATCGCCCTTGTCTCCGTAAACAATCTCAGATCAAGCCCCACCACAGTAAGCCGCCACCTTCGCCAAAAACGGCGACAGAGTGCGGCCCAAAGTCATCGCCGCCAGAAGTTTCCACCACCACCGCCCTCCTGCACCGACACCAAGCGTAGGACCACCTCCAATCCCCTCAACAGTTTAAGATCTACCAATATGGGCAATCGCCGCCAGCCGCTACCACCGGAAAAGCAATCCCCGGAGCCACCAAAGCAGCCGTTGCACTGTCGCTGCAGCCGGGTCCATCGTACCTGTTTATTGCTGTCCGCATCCGCAAATCCTATCCGCTACCTGAGAAGCTACCCAACAAACAGATCGCCTAAGACCCGGACCCGCGACCTCGTTCGTGACCCGCCCGCGACCCGGATTTGAACTGGCCAGCGTGTGCCACCTGCAGCCAGGCACACCTAAAAATCTTCAAAGCCTGCACACCCTACCCGGCCCGGTCCAGCATTTTCCTAGGCTGAACCGACCCGAAGCAGTCCTGTTCAATCAATTATAATTTTGGAAACAATTTGAAGGCTTCTTGACTTTGGATTGAGACGAAATTCATTACCCCATTGTATTTAAATACTCCGGACGCAATGGTGGTGTTATTTTAAAGATTTGAAGACAAGAAGGGGAGAACCAAGGCATTGGATTTGAAGATTTCAAAGGCAAGTCAACTTAAAGTCAGCAAAATCGACTATTTTGTGTAAAGTATAAACTTAAAGAATGAATAGTAGATTGTCAGTATCAATCTCATCGTGGACTGATTTCGAAATTTAAGTTGAACCCTAAGGAACTGCATAAAAATCTTGCGTGTTTATTCCTTGTTTGTAGCATTTTATTTATTTTCTAGCTCGTATAATTTCTTTGTGCATCAAGGGCACTTTTGGTCCCACCGAACCCGCTCATCTAACCCATTTCGACAACTAAGCAAAGACGTAATTTGTGGGGGCAGCAATCCTGCGGCCGAACATATTTTGGGGACTGCACTGGGAACTGGCTAGAAGGTAGCATTGCTATTTGAAGAAGTTTGTGAGAATGGTGTCGAAGACAAGGAATGCGGCGCGATAAAGGAATGTTAATGAAGATGATCTATCCACATCAACTCAAGGACGACAAAGTCAATTTGAAACAAACATGGAAGCATGAAAGCATGGAAGCATGTTAGCACATAGCACATAAAGAATCTAACAGCTTGAAGCAGTGCTGAACGAAGGAAATGAAAGAGGAGTTACTCCAAGCAAAAGCATGCTGAGATGAGAAGAAAACAACCAAAGTCCAAGAAGCAATGAAGAGATGAAGCAAGTGTTAGAAGTCGGACAAGTGCTTTTGATGCCAACAAATCAATTAAGTGGAGGACAAGTATAGAATTAAGCTATTGAAGAAAGATTCCCCCAAAATGAAGAGCAGATACAACGAATCGAGGATATGATGCATCAAGTGCTCGCCAAGATAGGCTAGTGCTGCAACCGGGAGCTCGTTGAGGCGAGAAGACAACCATCCCATGCAACGTCCAACAATGGACCAACCCTTGGAGGCCACACAGATGTCTTCAACCTCCGCAAACCCAATTGTATCCACCTCACTCCCAGCTACAACAATAATAGCGACAACATTGAGGGATCAAGCCAACATCTCTCACAAAATTAACAATTTTTCTTTGATTTCAAGTACTGAATCCATCCAGCAAGGATCTACAACATCAACTTCATTACCCGAACAGAATTGGGCACAACACAACCAGCTACAACAACCAAGTAGGAGCGAGCCTTATCCGCTTCCTAACTCTGCAAGGCTTCCACAACCACCATATTACCAGTCCCCATACCCGTACTAGTGGTATGACCCTACATGCTCCCAACAACCATCTTCCATAGTGCTCCCACCGTCAATCGCAACCACTGTGCCCATCCAAGTGGTGCCACCAGCAATGCCAACAAGTCAAATGTTAGTTCCTACTACAAATTTACTAGCAAGCTAGCCACAAGCTTAACTGCCAACCATGCTAGTAGCACAAATGATAGACATTTGTTATGAAGAGTTGAAAGCTGAAATGGATGCACAAGCCACAGTTGTTACTTCTTTGATTGAAAAGAAAGATAAAGAATCAAGTGAAGCAACCAAGTGTCTTCGTCCCTTTGCTAATGAAGCCTGCACGAAAGTTTTACCTGACAAGTACAAACGCCTAACCTTCATGAAGTTTGATGGAGATGGCAACCCTGAAGATTACATCACAATCTTTAAGATCAAGTGCAAAGCAATCTCGACAAATGGAAAGCTAAAGTTGCAATAATTTCCAGAATCTCTCAACGGCAATGCACTGAGATGACTGAACAATCGTCCACCCAAATCAATCAACTCATGAGAAGAACTCATCGAGCAGTTCACAGCCCACTTTCAGTCAATGGAGATCCCGATAAATATTGAGTATTTAAGGCAATATCAGAGAGAGTCAGGTGAAGAATTTGCTACATATGTTAAAAGATTCAGAGGTTTGTCATCTTAAATGAAGGAGACTCCAAACTTCAAAGAGATTGTAAAGATTTGTACGATGAATGCTGGATTAGCAGCATGGTTCCTGAGTGGTGCAACATATTTGAAGAACACTTTGAAAGAGTACTGATATATAAAGAACTCAACAAAATTTCTGCTTCAGCAAAGAATGAAGGAACCTCAAGCGATGCAGTCATCGAGCTTGGTCATATGGATCATGAGTGACAAGTGAAGATTAAGAATGAAAGTTAAAGTCCAAGAGATGTGCCTCGAGAGCCTCGACAATGTCATGAATGGAGAAATATAAAAGATTACATCTTCAACACTGGAGATATTGAGAGGTGGTTCAACGTGTTGAAGAGCAAAAGAAAAATCACACCATGGACTTCAAAAATTTGCCAAAACTAGAAGAAGATAAGAATGAAAACTTTTGTTCATTTCACCATAGGTTAGGTTATCTGATGGTGAAATGCCTAGACGTGATGGAGAAAATCTAAGAGTTGCTTGACAAAGGCGATATTAAGTACAAAGTTTCAAGTGCTAATTTGACAATGGTGAGCACTTATCTTCACAAATGAAGCCTCAAAAGCGAAAGGAGAAGCTAGATGAAGAAAGGGAAAATGAGGAAATGGATGCCCCGATGGTTAAGGGAAAAGACATGGAAGCGTCACCTATTTCCACTAAAGAAATGAACAAAGGATTCCCTAAATCTCCACCGATGCAAACTTTTGAAGTTCAAGTTGATCAAGGCACGAGACATGGGGAAGAAAAGGAGTTTGATAAAGAAAAGATGGAAGACTAGTTTGTTGTCCAAACAACATCAACTCAAGAGGAAGTCAACTTGAAGAATTCAATGCAACATGAAAAAATAAGATTTAGCCTGATGTGCAGCTTTGGCAGAAAGATAGTGATCTAAGGAATGAGCAAATTACATTGGAGGCTACATTGGAGGCAACACATGACTTGTTGTGATAGATCGTGATGGTTCTTATTTAGATTTTGTCACCCAAATTAGGAGTACATTTCTTACCAGCAGCCCTTTCATGATCAAGTGTCACCTACCAGGTGAAAGCTTAAAGTAACTTATCATAATTACTAGCAATGAAGACTTGGTGAATGTACTCAAAGAACAAGAAGAGCTCAACACAAGTTACGGATCAACTCCTCGCCTCCACTTCTTTGTGTTACCAAATACATCAAGATTGACATCCAACTCGACATTGAACAAGAAGTTGGGGGCTTCAATCAAAATCACTATTGCTAAACGGTTTAAAAGAGAAGCAACCAATAGCCCAATAAATAGTATAAGGCATCACAAAAGAACAAGGTCACCTCCATACCATAGAAGGAAAAGAAGACAACATGTGACTTTGTCACCAAAGAGGCTTGATGCCATGAATGAGAAGCCATAGATGAGAGTAGAAACAAATTTGTCATTCTCCCATTGCCACCCAAATCTACAAAGTAGAAGGAAAGAAGTGTGGATTTAGAGACCACGATTGTTGAGCAAAGAAGTTTCTTCCAAACATCAACATGATTGTTAGCTTCCACACAATGACCCAGCTATGCTAGCTTAAGCAAAAAAAACAAAAAACAAAAAGTAGGAAAAAAATGCAAGTTGTATTTTGCCGATTATTCTTTTGAACTTGCAAAAATCGACGAGGGGCTAATGTTTGTCCAAACCATATGATCGAATGCAAGTGATCGAACCCCTAGTCTAGCCCATGCCTTTGCAGCTAATTATCTAAAATAATCCATGGTGGTTTCAAAATCCAAGGAAGAAGATAAGAAAAAGGAGAAGATAAGATGGGCTGGTAGGATTTTAGGGGCTTGAAATGAGGAACAAAACATGGTTGGGCAGGTGAGTATTCAATGACCTTAATCAAAGAGCTGCACAAGTGTTGGGAGTTCTATAAAAGCATTACATTAACGTAAAGAAAAGTGGGGCTCGTACATTGAAAGAATGAAAAGAAAGAAGAAAAAAGGAAGGAGAGGAAGCAGGGAGGAAGAAGAGAAAGGAGGAAGGGGAGGAGTCCCTCGCTAGAGATCCATCTCCGACTACCCCCAATCCCACCAGATCAGAGTTTGGAGTGCCCTCGACATAACCCAACTGGAGAAGCCTACCGGAGAAGCTTGCCGTTGCTAGAAAAGCTTCAAGAATTGACTTGTCGGAGTAACATAGCAGCAGAAAACAGCAATGACCGACCAACTTTGGGCCCTCAGTTCAGCCAGCCCAGGTCATCTCCGGCCAAACTGAGACTTCCACTGAACTCCCCTCAATACCCTCAATACAACCCATCCGAGATCCATCACCGAGGAAGCCCGAAGTCGTCAGAATCTTGCCGTGAAGCACCAGATCGGAGCAACAAAGTAGAAAGGTTCATAGAAAGCCGCCAATTTGCAACCCTCCATCCGGACAGCCCAGGTTATCTCCAGCTAGATTGAGACTTCCACCGGACTCCCATCAACACCGAGAACAAATCCCGACAAAGATCCACCAGAGAGGAAGCCGCTGTCACCAGAAAAGTCACCCAAAAGAGGCCCATCGGAGTTGTACAAAACCTGCAAGCCGCCATCTTCCCGACCTCCATCCAGCTGACCAGAGCCACCGAAGGACAATACACCACCTCCAATAGATCTCCCTTGTCTCCGTAAACAATCTCAAATCAAGCCCTGCCGGAAAATGGTGACAAAGTGCGGCCAAAAGCCATCGCTGCCGAAAGTTTCCAGTGCCACCACAACCCACCAATGCCAACAAATCCCGACAAAGATCCACCAGAGAGGAAGCCGTTGTCGCCAGAAAAGTCACCCAAAAGAGGCCCCTCGGAGTTGTACAAAACCTGCAAGCCGCCATCTTCCCGACCTCCATCCAGCTGACCAGAGCCACCGAAGGACAATACACCACCTCCAATAGATCTCCCTTGTCTCCGTAAACAATCTCAAATCAAGCCCTGCCGGAAAATGGTGACAAAGTGCGGCCAAAAGCCATCGCTGCCGAAAGTTTCCAGTACCACCACCACCCGCCAATGCCAACATTGACTATAGGACCACCTCCAATCCTCTCAACAGTTGAAGATCTACCAATCTAAGTGGTCACCACCAGCCACTGTGGCCGAAAAAACCGTCGCCAGAGCCACCAAAGCCGCCATTGTACTTCCATCGTAGCTGGGTCCATCGTGCCTGTTTACTGCTGACTGCATCCGCAAGTTCTATCCAGATCCACGACCTAAGAAGCTACCCGACGAATAGATCGCCTAAGACACGTACCCACGACCACGACCATGACCATGACCTGCCCGCGACTAGGATGTGAGCTGGCGCTGCGTGCACCAGTTGCAATCAGGCACGCCCAGAAATCTCCAAAAGCTTGTGCACCCCCGCCCGTGTAATATTTTTTTGGTTTGAACCAACCCGAAGCGGTCCTGTTTAGTAAATTATCATTCTATAAATAATTTGAAGGCCTTCCTGACTTTGGATTGAGATGAACTAGGGCATTCGATTTGAAGATTTCAAAGGCGAGTCAACTAAATGTGTAAAATTAAAGAAAAAATAGTGGATTGTGAGTATTAATGTCACTGTCGACTGATTTAGTGATTCGAGTTAAACCCTAAGAAACTACATAAAAATCTTAGGTGTATATTCTTCGTTCGTGATATTTTATTAACTTTCTAACTTGCATATATTTTTTACGCAAAAAGGGTGATTTTAGTCTCACCGAACCTATTCATCCATTTCGTTTTAATAACGGAGCGAAGACGTAATTCCCATGGGTGGCAATTCGAACAATATATTAAAATTTATTAATGTTTAGAAAATTTCTAATTTGGATATTTTCTAATAATTAATAATAATAAATTAAATTAAATAAGCATTTATGGACTCATAAAATGACTGGGTCAGAATCAATGGTAACATATAAAAGGCTGAAACATTAATTTCAAATTAATAGTGAGAGCAAAAATATACTCAAGTGATTTAATAATATAAGGAGGTTTATTAATAATAATAATAATTATTATTATTATTATAGATAAGTATTATTAATTAATAACTATAAAATTTATGGTTGAGTCGGAATTAATCACATCACAAAGAATATTAATGTAAGGAATTTGTAGCTTATAACATTAATTAACCGTCAAACTACCTGGGCGAACCAGATAAACCTGTCCCACTTCCCTCTCGTCAACCTTAATCAACGCCTCCTCTTCTCACCACATCAATCTCTTCCAACACTATCATGACCAGCAGCAGCCGTGGCTATTGGTAACAGGTTTCGTCAGAAATATTAACCCGTCTAACTTAATTAATAAGAAAAATAAGAAAATAAGTAAAAGGGAAGGGTGAGGCGACGTCTCTTTTACCTCTACCTGTAAACTCCTGCCTATTCTTTGCTTTCTTCGTACTTTTTTTTTTTCGAGTTAAACAGTAGCGAAGCCGGTGTTGATGTCTGCTTAGATTGGTTTTTGTTTGTGTCAGGATCTGTGCAAGGATACTATTGTTGTGGGTGAATTTTAGTAGCGGTCAAAATGGTATGATTTAGTCTTTGTTCATGTGTTAGTTTTTTCTTTCTTTTTAATGTAGAAGTGGTTGGTTTAATTTGATGCAAATTGTGGGGTAAGATGTAGTTGCTTTGTTTGCGACTCCTTTGGGCGCGGATGTTTTGATGGTTTTATGCGGTTAAAATGCAGTTTTGATACTTTATGTTCCTAAAGTTCGAATCTTTGCTTGGAGAAAACCAAATTGTGTTCTTTGCGGAGTGTGAATGCGACTTAGCTTCTATTTTGGGTTGATGTGGATTTAGATTGTCGCCTACTCCGGAGTTTAGTTTCTGTTTTCGTTTTGGATTTGGGGTGTATTTGCCAATATCGTTTTGCTGTACGAAAGGATGTGGTCTTTTACAATTTGGGCTTTGTCATCGTTTGCTAGTGAGTGTAATGGAGTAGAATCTATGATCTTAGATGCCAATTTGGGATAAGGTGGATGGGGGTTGAATGCCAAAATTGTAGCACCACTATTGCTTCCTTTTCTATATAATGTAGCTTGTAGAGGCAAGCGAGTCGTTATGTATCAGACTCACTTGTAAGGGATGAGTATGAAGTCCTTATTGGTAAATATTTATTATCTACTTGCTTGGAAAGAGTTCAAAATACATCAATGAACAGCCGCGATTCTGCAACCTCCGTTTCCTCTGTTTCCCCCAAAATTTGAACATGAAAATTCTTTTGCATACCTTATGATCTGGTTTTTGTCTTTCAATGAATTTATCTCTGCTGCCCTTTTTTGGTAGAAGATGCTTATCTTAAAAGTGTACTTAGTGAGGAATAGTTGAAGCACATTTCAAGTTGCTGGTGTTTTTATTCACTCATGTTTATGCTTTATTTAAGAGCTAGCGTAGTATTTGGTTGCTTTTTTAAGTAAAAGATACATATATTTACGTCAAACCACTAATTGCAGAGTTTAACAATACAAAACTTATATTTGAGTCTACGACAAGATGCAGTCTTTTCCAATCAATGAACTAAACTTATATTTTCCAATCAACCATAAGTAAATTATAGTTGATGTTATATGGCCTTTGCCTTTCTTGGTTATATAAACACTGACAAGGAACCAAGGAATCTGTTGGGTAACTGCTGATCAAATAAACAGTTATTTCACGTGGGTTATGGGGCTTAGGGCACTTGAGTTGGTATCTGGTCTACAATCATACTAGTATCCATAGATATGGGTGTTTTTACTTCTATCTTCATTTTTTTCTCTAAATGATTGCATGCTTTGCAGTTTTACGATGGCTATGGTTACCACGCTGGTTCTTTTGAGAAATCTTACCGCTGCTACCCTACTTCTTTTATTGATAAGGTTCTTTCTCCATCTAATTATCTCAAAATTTCTCTTGCTAAGTCTCAATTTATATCATGTACACCGCTTCATGCTGTAATCCTTTGAAGAGAAAAACTCATTTGTCATATTAGGAAAAATTTTGATGTATGCGAGAATGCAAACATGACCATGTGGTATGCTGTCCACATTGTGGCATCACGTACATTTGGTGGGTCTTAGGAATGTTGGCATATTTAGCACAATATTTTTCTGTTGCTTTTTGTGTAACTATTGTGAAAATCAGCAACTTGTAGAACCTTCTCTTTGAAATGTATATTTCAAGATGGAGTACTTAAAATTCATCTTAGAATTGGAAGGTTCTGAGTTGGTGAAGTCCTACAAATTAAAAATATTGTATCTACATATTTATCTATGAATTTTTCCAGGACTACTTATACTCTTAGTTTATGGTATACTGCTGTAGTAATGACAATGTTCTTCTTTCTACTTTTTGCAGCCCCAACTGGAAACTGGTGATAAAAGTAAGTTTCTAGCTCATTTGTCATGCATTACTGGGTTACCTTGGTAGCATGCTTTTGGTACTTGTAGTTGTGTTATATTTAAGTTGTTGATATTTTTGTGATTTTTCTTGTTTGTTCAGAGTTGGCTGTTTGTGTGCTAGGGGGGGGTTTAAATTTTTAGTAGTTAGTCTCCCTTGGATTGTAAAGAATTGTGCCAAGAATTTCATTTCGCACCATGTAATTATTTTAAAAAGTGTGTATAATAGTATTATAAAGGGGCACTTCAAATTTTAAATCAGTATTTATTTGTTTACTCATTGTCATGAATTGGAGAATAAATTTTAGAAATGTTTTTATTATTTATTCTTTAAGAATGAGGACTTCATTAATCTTCCTTGGTCTATTTAATCAAGTGCTGTTGGTTCAATTGTTGTGCCTCTCTTTGAGCACCAAAATATGCTTTTACCTTAGTTGCCTATGGCTGACTGATTGCTTTGGTTTTGCTGTTTGTTCTTTGCAGTTATAATGCCTCCTTCAGCCCTTGACAGATTAGGTGACAAAATTGATTTTATTTTTTCCACATATGCATAATTTTGTCTGGATGTTCATGTGTAATATGCCACTTGTGTCTAAATACTTTAGGTTGTGTAGGCTACAACGTATCTTTTGAAATGTGAATGTCTAACTTTGCACTTATATATTCAGCATCCTTGCATATTGAATATCCCATGCTGTTTGAGCTACACAATCCTGCCACTGAACGTGTTTCACATTGTGGTGTGCTGGAATTCATTGCTGATGAAGGCATAATTTACGTGCCATATTGGGTAGTTGTCTTAACTTCAACTTCCTTGGCTACTTTGAAATTTCAAGATTTTATGTAATGGTTCTACTTTGTGAAAACATGCAGATGATGGAGAACTTGCTTTTGCATGAAGGAGACATTGTGCAAGTAAAAAATGCCACTCTTCCAAAAGGAACATATGTCAAACTGCAACCCCATACCAAGGATTTTCTGGATATCTCCAATCCCAAAGCAATGTAAATACTTGAGCAATCTGTGTACAAGTTCCATAGGCATAAATTTCACAAAGTGAAGCGTGCATGGGGAACATATCTTTTGGTATACTATAGCTCTCTCGTTAAGTGGAAAATGTAGCCTAATTTATAAATATATACTTGATTCTTCGGCAGTGATCCATTTGGATTATTTAGTATCTGGCAGATAAGTTTGGGCATCTGCGTATTGGCTTCTTTAGTTTGCACTTAATTTGCTGAGTTCATAGGTTTTTTCTTTTACCTTTGCAGCTTGGAAACAACATTGAGGAACTACTCGTGCTTGACTACTGGAGATACAATCATGGTTGCTTACAACAATAAGAAGTTTTACATAGATATCGTGGAAACAAAACCTTCTGCAGCTGTAAGTATCATAGAGACAGATTGTGAAGTAGACTTTGCTCCGCCTTTGGATTTTAAAGAACCTGAAAAGCTGGCTCCATCTGTTCCTTTAAAGAAAGCTCCTGCCCAAGGTTTTTACTTGTCTACTCTAATGTCTTATTTTGGGTGTTGTCTCCATACTTTATCAGTTAACTATTTTGTTTCTCTTCCGTTTTTAATTTCCAAATTCAGTCGAGAATGTTGATATTAGCAACCCAGCTCAAGTATGTTTTATAGTTTCTAGATCTTGACTATCGCTTTATTAATCTATTGGTTTGTTTTTTTGTCTTTCTAGACCATGAAGAAAGTGCTAGTCAGGAACCCATGTTTAGCCCGTTTACAGGGGTTGGGCGACGCTTAGATGGCAAGCCATCTTATCCTGCACCTGCTCCCGTATTGAGAGAGTGCCAGTCTGCAGCATCAAGTGGAGCAACTAGTATACTGTCCGGTGGTTCATCTAGACAAGCTTCAGGCAAACTGGTTTTTGGTTCAAGCTCTGGCTCTGCCTCCAAGGACAAGACAAAGGTGCTTTTGCCTGTTTAGTTGTTATAGATCATAAGAAGAATGTTTTTGTATTTTTGTTACTGGATGACCTTTTCTGGTTCTTTTTAATGTACTCTGTAGTTCATGTCTTGAAGTATTTGCTTTTTCTTGCAGGCACCTGTGAAAGATTCCAATCCAGAGCCAGCAAATAAGGAAAAACCAAAATTTCAAGCATTTTCTGGAAAGAGGTACTCGCTCAAAGGTTAAAGTTTTGTTGGATCATAATTTTTTGAATGGCTACTGATTCAGATAAACTATAAAAAAAAGGCCGAGGGGAATAGGGTGAACTTTGTTTAAAATCTATTTTTGCCCATGACATATAGTACAAATGGGTAATGTATATACACAGTTTGCTTTGGTAAATGTTATGCTAAAAGCTTTTTACTGATTATTTGAATATGGGAACATCTTTCAATGATTTAATGCTTAATTTCTGATATGCTTTTGATGAATTCTCCCAAGTCCTATCCCTACTCGTGAAGTGTGAGATGCTTATGGTTGAACTTCATAGTAAGTCCTCTAGAATGAGGTGGTTGGCCATTTGCATTGAAAACCTATAACTATTTCGTAACTCCTAATTGTCACCTACCTATCTACCTTTCGCTTCTCTTTTTTCCTCCTTATCGTAAGTTTGGTTGGCATGGAAATAATATAAATAAAAAAATAATTTTATAGGAAATGAAAATACAATGAAATGAGAAGTTTAGATATTTTTTATATGCTTAGATAGTATTAAAATAAAATGAAAATGAAAATTTTATTTCTCATGTGTATTACTTAAAATTTCTTTTATTTTTCACAAGAAAAGTTACTTTGTAAGGTTTTTACATGGACTTGTTTTGACCAAAAATAAAAAAAAATTATTAGATTTCTGAATAATCATATATAAGGAAAATTTTAATTTCTAAGTTTTATATTTCTTTCATATGATTCCAGGATAACCAAACTGGCCATCAATTCTAATTGTCACCTCCCATCATTAGTTAAAAATTAAGCAAGATAACAACATTGGGTTTCTCCCTGAACAGTCTCCATCAATTTTGGTAATTTCATCTTTAGTGAGGATTTAGTGAGATAGCTCACAGACTCATATAACATGAGTACGTAAGTATAAGATTATATAAAAAAGTATAAGATAATAATGTAAATTATTGTAACTTGTATCATTTCAAGTTAATTACGTATTTGCAAAAATGTGATGAATTTCACTAGGGAGCCAAACTTAATGTAACAACCCAACTCAAGTAAAAATTAATAGGTATGAATTATCTCTTTAAAATAGTTTAACCTAAGTTAAAAATTAATAGTCGATTACCATGACAGTGGTAGATATTAAATATAAGCCTAATTTTAAGATTACATATTTTATTTATAGGGTGTTTGATTGCAATAGAAAAATGTATACAGAGTCTAGAAAAAACGTCACATTTTTTAATTCGTTACTGTTATAAAAATTGAAAAAAGTGAAAGAGGTGATAAAATTATATTTGCCAGAGTAAAAAGATAGGGACAAACCCTAGAAAAAAATAAATAAGGTTTGAATTTTTTTTTCTAACATTTTGTAGAGCTTTGTGAGAACAACTTTTACCACTTAATATTTTGTCAATATTTTACCAAACATTTTTTTATCTATTATTGTTATCACTTTGCATTTTGAACGCCCTATTATCTTATGAATTTTTTAGTTTGCGGGCTCAGCTGACATCCAATTATACAAATTGATCGAATTGAGTTAGCTTTGATGTTAAACTAAATTAAACCAATAGGCTTATTAAGTCAAAATATAAAGTAGTATAAGATATTGTTGGTTAACCAAAATTGCAAATATATAATAATATTGGACATAGGATTAATTTTTGAGGTTCTCAAACGGATAATGTATCTTCTCAACATATCTATCCCTCCTTTTGTCAATGTAAGAAAATCGAGTGGATGGTGGGCATTGCTCTTGTTGAACCTACTTTCACAATTATCAATCCCATCTGCACCCGTTGTATACAGTAATTTTTTATAGTGCTGAAATTGTTTGGTAAGTGTGAACACAAAACAATATAAGATGTAGTTTGGAATTTGCACTAAACATGCGTTGACCCTGCCATTTGCAAATTGATTCATTCATTCATTGATAGCAACTGAAAAATACATTTGACGTACATGTGAGAACAAAGCAGATCATTGTAATTTCTTTACAAAAACGCTAAGCTGTCACAGACGTTTCGATAGTGATCTTGCTTGTATTATATCTAACACCTGTTTTCTCTTCCTTTTTGGAGAGCTCTGGGAGTGCTTCTTTAATGTTGTGTATACTTTCCAGAGCAAAATCTGCTCCTTTTGCTTTATGAGAGGTACCAACCTGTCGATTCAAAAGAATGGTATGAAAACGATCAGTTTGTCCCCAGAATCAACTTTCTTTCACAGGAAAAGATGTAAATTTCGGAAACTTACTAGCACGGTGCGGAGGCCAACACGTTTACCAGCTTGAATGTTGCGCACACTGTCGTCGAAGAATATCTAAATGATGAAGAGAACAAATTAGAAACTATAACAAGATTGTGTAACCATTCATGACAAGCATATATTCAGGCCAACATGGTTTTCACGTCTTACCGTTCTATGAGGATCAATGTCAGCAATTTTCAGGGCATCTTCAATGGCTGCCTCGGATGGCTTGCAACGAATTGGAGTCTTGGGCAGCTCACTAAGGCTAGCATTTTGTAGTTTGAAGAACTCCAGAATGTCAAATTTGGCAGCATTATCGGCTGGGTCGTCCGAATCTTGTTGAGTATTTAGAGTCTCAAAGCATATGATTCCTTCAAAACAATCCTCCAATCCAAGGATGCTAAGAACTCTAGCAGCATGAATCTTATCTGCATTTGTGAATATCTGATTTCATGAGGAAATAAGCAGTTAGAAAACGCAGCCTCTTGAGATGAACATGTTAACAATGATCTGAGATTGGCCTGAAGCAACTTACAACTTTCCGAAAAGGAAGGCTCAGTAGAAGATTTCTTAGCACAGGATCTGGCTTTAAGTTTTCATACGGCATCCTTCCATGAACATAGCTGTATATACCCAAAAGCAAAATATTACACCTCTTCTCGCGAACTCATATATGCAAAAAAAGAGAAACGAAACATAAGAATGTCTCTTACCTGTGATAGTCATCATAATCAAATTCATAGCCGATGGCCTGCAGAAAGATGAAGAATGCAGAAAGTTCAACAACAAGAAATTAAGTCACTGACGAAAACTGAAAAAGGGTTCTAACTTCTCAGTTATGTTCTACATGGAGATAAAGACATGAAGCAAGAACAAGGAGCACACCCGCAAGCCTGCCATTGTTGTCCCATAATTTCTATATAGAACGTTGCACAAATCAGGAATCTTATCTTTCTCAATTCCAAGCTTTTCAAACATATATCCTAAAAAGAGACCAGGAAAATTATTCTCAATAACCAACATGATAAATTGATAATTGTTCTAGAAAGAAAAAAAGTGGTGTCCACAAAACGGCAGCCGAAAATCACTGCACCTTCAATGTTCTGACGACATCCGGTTGCCAAGCCAGAACTCAAGGGATAGAGAGTGTCGTCAAGATCTACCATTACAAAAGAATTGTAAAATCAATGACATTGTAACTATTTGAGTTTGTTTTGGCTTCATTGCAACATCTACGAGACTGCTACTTACCAAAGAAGGCAGTCATACTTGGGTTTCTCATTCTGAAGGTATCGGTCACTGTATTCCATGTTACACTAGCTGTAAAAAAGCGAAAGAAAACACAAACACAATGTTAGAAATATAGTACAAGTAAGATATTAAGGCCTCTCTAGCCAGAAAATTTTTGGTCAAACTTTCACTATGTATGAAGATGACTAATATGTTCAGCTGAAAGTTTGGGGAGATCAGACTGGTCATTAGTTTCATGCATCTTTCTTCCAGATTTTTGAATCAACCAACCATTTGACTATAACGAAATGCAACCTCTTGTAATAAAACATCAATAAGAAACGGTAGCCATGACATTCCAAAGCCATCAATTGATGCATATAAGAATGGGGCAGAACAAAATTCCAAAGTAGCAAAATTGATAGAGGAATAAGCAGTAATTGGGAAATCTTGAGCAGATATAGCTTCAAATAAATTTCTTGTTCAGATACCACAAGCGAAAAAAAAAGCCAAAATCAACGTCCATCTGCTCCAAAAATCTAAATACCTGCACAATCAACAAGCACACAAAAACATGGCACCCAAGCATCCAAGCAACCTTGAAGTCCCCATAAATGCCCAGTTATAGACCTTCAATAATAAATCTCTGAAAACAAAACCCCAGAAAACCCACAAATGCAGCACTTCTCATCCATCTAACAAGCCAACAGAACAAGTAATAGACACAGAAGAAGGAAACCAAAGGCAGTACACTCTTACAAGCAGCAAAATGAAAAAAAAAAAAATCATCAAACCACAGACTCTAACAAGGAAAGAACCACAGACATACCAAAAAAGCAGCTCAAAAGTATGAGCAGAAATCAATTTGGATGGAAGAAAAGCAGAGCAAGGGATGGGAGAGGAAGGAAGCCTTGTGTTTGAAGGAGAAAGATTGGCAGGGGAGGGAGGAAGATGGGTTTAAATAGATGGCAGATGATCATTTTTTTATTAATCCACTAATTACTCGTGTCATTAAACTTTTTACTTGACTAATCTATGGGTTATGGTTTGCTACTCTTTGTGAAAATTGCTTTGAGCTACCCGATTTTTTTGGCAGTTTCTTGTCAACACCCATCAAGTTCAATTATTTACAAATTTGTCCAATGTTTGCAACGGTCAGAATTTTATTGTGGTACCTTGTTAGGGATTGGCTCCAGGATATTTTTTAGGTACGCCAAAATTTGAATGTTTGAGTGGGACCAAATGTGCACACTTTGCAAAGGTCGGCGTACCTAATTAAAGGTCTATGTAAGCAAAATTTTTTTCCATTTGTATGAAAAAAAATGATTTCCATGGATAAAAGACCTTCTAAAAAGTTGCATTGTAATTCTTAAATGCAGATAATTTTTAAGTTGTCCTTAACCTCTTTTTTGTTTTTGGAAGTGTTCTTGGCTCTTTTATTGTTGTTTACTGCAAAATATATATTATGTGTCATTCTTTGTAACTTTGAGCTTATAGTTATTGAAAACTACTATATTATAATATATGTTAAGTGTAACATAGCTTTGATAAAAAAATGTATCGTCAATGTCTACTTGCATGCTTCAATTAGTTTTTATAGTATGGATTATTCTTTAAATCTTTTGGTGTTAATGTAACGTACAAGCTTTACTAGCTCGTTCTTATCATCTTGAGAGTTGGTGTCATAGGTAGAGGCCATTACAACATTTTTGCAATAATCCCACAACCCAGATTAACAATGTTATGTATTGCTGACTCTTGAAGCTAATAAATATATAAATCATGAAACCCTATATCAAAAAATATGATCAAGTATGTGTATGTAAATAACAGAACAGGGAGAAGAGAAAGAGGGAAGAAACAGGGAAGGGGATAACAATTTTTGACGCTTATAAGTAGCTGTCAAATAAGAATTCGTTGTTCCTGGATTGATCACAACTTCCAATCTTCGGCATATTCAAGTTTTTTTTTTCAAAGTACACGTTCAAGCCTTTCAACATGTGCCGTGCTTTGCTCATATTTTTATTTGTTGAGTCTTCTTTGTTTTCTCCCCCAAAGCTTGGGTCTTCTTCCTTGCTATAATGCAAGAGTTTCATCATTATATCTCTCAACTACTGCTCCTCTTCTAGATCCCAAATTCTCTGTTTATTCAATTTGCTCATGTGACATTGTGATACTATAATAAGTTGCCCCATTAGAATATAATACCACTCATATTTCACTCTTTTTAGAGTCCCTAATCAATCCTCCCTGACTTGGACAGATTGATCAAGGATGGTTATAAATATTTCTCACTGATAAAAACATTTTTTTGACAATGTGAGGTTCAGTAAGAAACGATTTTTTTTTTGGGTCTCATATAGAAGAGTAAGGAAAGTTATTGTCACAATTTGCATGCTTCAATTCTTGCATTCTTACATAAGCTCTCACGTAGACACGAGTTTGATTCTGTTTGACAAATATTTTTGAAAACATGGAAAATATAATAATAGCATGCTTGATTGCATCTCCGCGTTTCTTTCTCTGCCAGTATTCTCTACCGCGTTCTGCAGACCGTCATGACAAATGGGAAGATGATCTTAAAGTAGCCACTTTCAGACTGTCCTGATTCAATCATATTTTTCACCTCGCAGTGAATATCTTTTGCAATGTCATTGACAAAATGTTCATCTTTACAAGCTTATAAGCCAAAACTGTTTGTGGGTCGGCCTCAACTTCAACAAAAACATGATCATAAGCAGGTTCTCTGGATGGTGAAATGATCTTGACCTCTTAAACTAAGACGGCTGGTAGCCTGGTAGTATAAACTATAAACTAAAAAACTAAAAACTGTAAACTATGCAAAGACCAATTATTAGCGAAGCTCTTCATGCCCATCCAACAAGTTTGGATCAAGAGGATTGCAATTACTGGTGGACAGCTGATCGTTTCTCGTAATCCCAATAATTGAAGGGGAAGGCGACTTTATTAATATTTTGTTGGATGAGCACAAACATGGTGTACTGATTGGCATGCTAACGTTGACTGGACAACGCCACCTAGGGCTCCAAGTACCTTGAAAGCAGAACAGGAGAAGGAATTGAATACTGGCCACGAGTAGCGAACAGTGCCTTAGAAAAAATGGATTCATCGAAAACGTATGAACGGCGGCATCCTTCTTGTGTGGTTAGTTCCCCTTTGCTCGTCCGATTTGTCTTGGTCACAAAGTCTACTCGCGTGTGTACGGTGGCCAATATAAAAGACAAATGCATCCGTTTGCCCGATTCGTATCTTGTTTTTTAGGTGTGATCCGATTAATATTCGATTAAATATATGTAAAATTTCTTTAAAAATTAGGCTAGATAACGTGACTAATATTAGAGTTAGACTCTAATTTTGTAAGTAAATATTTAATGAGATTGACTATAATAATTTGATATTTTATAGAAAGTCCAATTTAAAGATAGATTTTAATTGGGTGAAAGATTTATTTTTAATTTGTTGTATTTTGTTTCGTTAAATCATTTATTTTTTGTGAGAGTGATTTCCTTTTATAATAATGTAAGAGCAGATATAGTTTTATAGAAAGCAAGGCGGTTGTTCGCTCTCTTTATGCTTTTGTCTTTTCGTGTATATGGTTAGTTAATTTTTGCCCTAGTTAATCATAAGAAAATTATTAAATATGAAGATAAGTATGCAAAATCATGAAAATTGATAAACATGATATTGATAAGATAAACATACACCGAAAATTTGATAAAGATGACTACACTCATTTCTGAGATAAGTTTATAAAATTGCTAAGCATGTCATCCACCGCATAATACACGAAAAATTAATGAACACAACATTCATGTATAAGATAAGTATAAAAATCATGAAAAATTATACAGTGTATAAGTTTCTGATATCATATGTAACAACTTGGTTTCGTGTAGCGGGTTAGACCAGGGGCGCAGACTAGGCTGTTGGCAATAAGTTAAGAACTACATGAGCTTAATTGCTAATTATAGACCACATGTAAGAGTTTTAAGGACGAAATTTGTTATGACGGGTGAATTGCGATAATTTAATTTAATCTTAAATCCAATACTCACTAGGGTTAAACTTATTGGTTTGTACCTTGGGTCATATCTTTATATAGATGATAGTTAACCCGTCTCTCATGACTTGACCCATCCATAAATGCATAGTATTGGCTATTATGGATAAGCATTCGGCCGGTTTGGGAATCGAACTAGACCGAATTAACTAAGTTTGGCAACCAGATTTCATAATCAAAATTAAATCGAATTACCCCCAAAATAGAGCCAAACAAACTAAAATATTTCGATTTGGTAACCGATTACTGAAATAAATAATAAGTTATAAAAAATAAAAAATTTTAATTATTTAATCAAAATTATTTTATTATTTTATTGAACATAATCATTTAATAAATATTTTAAATATTTGCATCATATTAAACAAATAAATTCCATCATAAAAATATTATAATTTTTACGACCAAGTTGGCCATAAAAAAATCATAACATAAAATTTGTGATATTCATAAAATTTGTCATTAAATTAACATTTGAAAATAATTACGCCCATGACACATGAACACTGTGAGCTGAATCTTTTATTAACAATGACATCATAAAATTTAACAACTATTTATTCGATGGAGGAGATTTGGTTCCAATTTTATATCACCAAGTATTTTTTAGCCATGTCAATTAGAAAGATAAACTAAAAATGTCCCAATTTTAACTTGAGGCTTACACTAACTTTATTTATATTTGAATTAAGTTTAATGCCCTAAATGCATCAGGATCAGAATTTGCATATCCAATAAAAAACCCCATAATTTAATAACCTGATAAGCAAGTTCATTTTACAAATTTCCACTCATTTTATCCTTTTAGGATCATGCATATACTGGAACTTGTCTTGTTGTTTCCTACCCTAGCTCCACAAAAGGGAATCCAAAGTCCATACATCCGATCAAATAAAGGCCAAAACTTTTGTCCTAATTATAAACACAAAGTAGAATGACATGATACTTTACAGATCAGAAATCAATAATACAACAATAGAAGAGGTAAGAAAGAGGAAAGAGAGCAATCACCTGAGAACAGGCTTAGAAAAAGACTTGACATTTTTGTTAGTTTATTTCTCTTGTATCTACCACAAAATTGAGGAAGGCGACACAGCTCCATTTATTTCCATTATATATCAAGTTGGCAAATTATTGGGTATTGGAGGGGACAAGTTACATACAAGCAGAATAAAAAAGCATGCGAGTCCAAACGAGTAGCTCAAAACGGGTATTCCATCTCTTCAGGAGCCACTAACAAATTAGCAGTGTAGGGTGGCCAACATTGAACGACATAATTCTATTTGAGTCTCAATTATTTGTGATGGGAGCTTGTGGGATTGTGATTCATGAATTGACCCAATCCAAACAGGTTATGATGTGATATGCTAATATGCAATCTGATTAATAAAATGTATTATATGGCCTGTATATATGTTATTATATACAAAACAAACAATAATTAGTTGCGTTAAATTGTAAATGGTTTATGCTCAGACAAGAGTATTGCGTTATATACAGACGAATGGGTATATGAGAAAAAGCTATGAATGTTGACATACAACGATTTGAATAACTTGTGATGTAGAGTTTTGTATATTATAATAATCACGAGTAAGCAACCATTTCCAAGGAAGCTTACTACATCGGGAGCATATTTCTTAATGACGTGCAACCTGCTTTATCTCACTTTCTCGTTAGAGAAGAACATGTATTTGGGAAGTAAACATTGCCGACACCATAACCAACCTATTTTCTTACCAAAATAACTAAGAATTATAATCGTATACTGTACTTATCATCAAAGGCAAAAGAGTGCTACATGAGATGGTTATAAATTTGATTGAACACATTGATTAAATAAGATTTTTACAGGGCATTAGGGATGAAAAAATTCGTCCCTGAAGTAAAGAGAACTTCCAACGGTGTTTTTTTTAAAAAAAGATATATAATGATATATATATATATATATAATTTTAATGATAAATTTGTTGTGACTAATGTTGTATTTTCTTATAAGATGGCCATATATATCTAAAGCCTGATTACAACGTGAATTAATTACTCCCTCTCAAATGAAAATAAGAAGTGCAGAAGTTTGGTGGTAATTGCTAGCGATTTTGTTTGCACCAACTACGTACCGACTACTAGTCATGTTCAATTTTATTATGCTGACAAGAAGTGAAGGGCTTGGCTTGATTGGCCGGTGGCAAAGTGTCACCGCCAAGAGGAGTCCAGGTCATGAAAGAACTGATTATATGAAGTACAATATGGTCATGGTGTTTGATTTATCAAATATGTGTCAATCCAAGGACGTCACAATTAAGCTGATTCTGTAAAGTAAACTATGGTCATGGTGTCCAATATGTCTCAATCCAAGGACGTCACAATTAAGCTGATTATATGAAGTAAACTATGGTCATGGTGTTTGATTTTATCAAATATGTGTCAATCCAAGGACGCCACAATTAACCCATGTATGCATCGTTGCACGAGAGATTCACTTGCTCATTACTTATTTTCCAAGCTATTAAGTCTGTTTTATAGTTTAAAAACTCAAAACAAAAATTCGACCCAGCATGTCGTAAAGTGAAGTCGACTTAAAATTTACTCTAAGTTAATTAAGAACCATTTATATTAAAATTTTAATTATATAAATAAAAAATTATATAAAATTAGTATATCTTATTGACAATTAAAATTAATAAAGATATAATTTACATTACATAAAAATATAGGTAAATCTAATACTGTTAGTTGTCATTTACCAATACAACCAAGCTCCCCATGCTGCCAATATCACTCTTATTCTCTGTCACAAGCCCATCGTATTTGATATAAATTTGTAGTGTTCTTGATTATAGTCTCATTTTAAGATTGAGATTAGATAGTCATTACTACATTAGATGAGCACCCAACCTTTGAAAATGGTTAGCTATTTACGATGATTAGTTGAGTCCAAAAATTATGGCATCTCTACTTGTATTCGCACCAAGTTTATATTTATAATACATGAAGATAATATGTTAGAAGGTCTTACAACCAATATTGTTGTAAGACCCAATTGACAACTAGAGAAACATTTATAAGAGTAACATTTAATAGGTGGGTGATTTGGTTATAGCTGATTGGGCCTTAAAGTCATATTAGCTACAACACATTTCGACTCTTATAATTCAGTTTAATAGTAGAGAGTCCAAATTGTTAAATGTGCTGTCAATGCAAAGGGCCACCTTCACCCGTTCCTGTTAGGGATTGAGCCCATTTTGATCCAAACTAAATCTTTTACCCCAGTTGAACCAATTATCGGGTTGATTTGGCTATTATTAAATTTTGATCGATTTGATTTAGACCTTGGATAAATTATTTATGTGTATAAAATTTTAGTTTAAAATTGAACTGACCTAAAATCGTTTGAAAAATAAAATTTTTTAATAAAAACCTTAATATTTATGTTTTATATGAGTTATTATTATTATTATTTTGATTTATATGTTATTTATTTAAGTGTTTAATATAATATTTATGCATTGAATATTTTTAAATGTGATTATAATGGTTCAATAATATTATAATTTTGTCATATAAGAATAATAATTAATTTTCATATATTTTTAATAATTTTAGTTTTAAATAAATCAAACTGTCCCGACACCAAAATCAATTTGATTTTGAGAAAATTAAAAATTCAATTTGGCCCAACCTTATTTGGGAAATGTGGCCAGTTTGAAATCGAATACTTTACCTTACTCTTTACACTTTCTTAGATGAGATGTCTGACATAACTACCTACTATGCCATTGTCCCTATAAAACTAATAACTCGAGTTGTGTTTTTCTAGTTAAAATTGATTGATTTTATTGTTATTTTTAATTAATTTAGTTTTAGAATATGTGTGTTGAGTTAAGGTCGATTATGTATTGTAAATTATGAGGGTCACGTGTATCTAAGTATATGATGATAACGTTAATAAAATAGTAGCTAAATGAGTTATCATAATATATAAGAATCCAAATATATATGATAATAACATCAATAAGGTAGCAGCAGGATGTGTTATCTACGCCAATTTTTTTTAAAATAAATCATAAAATTAAATTTATGTCATTTATCCTTGGTTGCATGAATCGGCCGATTCCGAGTGGAATCGGCCGATTTAAATCGGATCGGCAGCGCGCCGATCCGATTTCGGGGCCGAATCGGTTGGCCCCGAATCGGGTTCGAAATCGAGCGATTTCGCCTGATTCCTACCGATTTAACTCGGAATCAGAATCGGCCGATTTAAATCGAAATCGGTTTTTTGGTAAATTACTAAAATACCCTAGGTATGATTTTTATTAAATTATTTAAGCATGGGTAAAATGATAATTTCGATTTTAAAAACCTAAAATCATACCCGTCTCCCCCACGCTTCCGCCGTCGCGCTCGCGCTGCCGCCCTCCGCCTCGCTTCCGCCCGCCGACCTCAGCTCCGCCCGACCTTCCGACCACGCCACCGCCCTCGCAACTCCGCCTCCGACAGGTGGCCGGCCGACAGCATTGTGGAGTGTGCTGTGGAGCGCAAAGGCGAGGAGCTTCGGGTGGAATCGGCGGCCGCACCAAAATTTGGGTAAATTTGGATTTTTTATTGAAATTGAATGTTGTGATGTGCGAATTGTTATCTATGATGTGCTTAATTGATTATTATATGATGTGCAAATTGTGATGTCCAAATTGAAATTTTGTGCGGATTTGGGATTTTTTTATTGCTGATTTGGGATTTCGTTAAGTTAATTGTGTGTGCTACAAATTGTGATGTGCGAATATGTGCTATGTGCAAATTGTGACGTGCAAATTGTGATGTGCGAATATAGCTTGGAAGTCTTGAAAATTTGCTTGGTAGTGGTCCGATTGATGATGAATTTTTTGGTGTGCTGCTGTTAATATGCTAGGGATTTTAGGAACTGTAATTGACGTGTTTTTGCAGGTATCTAATTGATGTGCGAATATGTGCTAGATGAGTGTATTGTGCTAGCTGTTTTTTTACAAGAACGATGTGTATTTGTGATTGCAGTAACGAAAGTTTAACTTTTCTGTTGTCTTTGCCTTGGTGTTCAGTTTGTTGTCTTATGTGAATGGGATACCATTTGATTGAGAAAACAGGTTCTTTCTTTCAATTTTGCTGTCGGCATTGGTGAATGATGTTAACCTAGTTGAAAAAGGTGGATGCTTGATGAAAATGCTTGACGAAGTCCACATAATTCAGTGAATCAGTATGTGTTGATTGGTTTCACATTTCCGGAGGAGAAGCAGTTAGTCTTCTTCTTCTTTTGTTTTATTGTTGTGTGAGTGTATGAGATTGACTTGTAATAGATGTGGCACCATGCAGAATGCATTTTCAAAAATCAAACCAGCAAAAAAGGTACACGTCCTTTCCTCATTTGACATGAATTTATGAATTGAAAATCTGCTTGGTAGTGGTCAGATTGATGATGACAGTTCGTTGGGTGTGCTATTTGTTTGTGCAGCCGCTAGTAATGGTATTTTAGGTTTTTTATTGTGTTTTATGCTACCCATAGGAGTTGTAGAATGAACTCATACCTGCCATTGCAGATTCCGGAGTTCTCTTTGGCTGCAGTTTAAGCCCCACCATATAGCTGCCGGGGCTGCTGTTCTTGCTGCCAAGATTCTCAATCTTGATCTTTCTTATTACCCAAGCGTGTGGCAAGAGTTCCAAACCACGCCAACTATAGCATACGGTAGATTATATAATATATATACTAATATTTTGGATTCATATTGATGATTCTTTCTTTGACCAATATTTAAGTAACCTTGATGTGTGTATGTGTTAACTGAATGTCCACTATGTTTGATTGCACTCGTTCACTGAATGTCCACTATGTTTACTTGCACTCGTTAACTGAATGTCCACTATACCTGTCATTTTCTTAGTGTTGCAAATTTAACTACAGAGTCATTTGAAGTTATCAAAATTTTGAGATATCAGTCACAGGGAAGATGGATTTTGGATGGGAATATGGTACACCAGTTGATGCATCTAAGAAGCAAGTCATCTGTAACTTTTGCGGAAAAACCATAAGTGGAGGGGTATATCGCTTCAAGCAACATATTGCTGGACTCAAAGGAAATGTTGCTGCTCGTAAGAAAGTTCATGAAGCAGATGCACAAAAAATTAAAGATTATTTCAAAGGTGTGGAAAATGCCAAGAAAGAAAAACAAAGGATTAGAGAAGAAATAGGGTCATATGGTTTGAATGACTCAGATATGGAAGAGATGGAAGTTCGGGAGCAAAGTGTTGGGTGCTCTAAGTCAACTACGAAGAGGAAGACACCTATTTTTGAAAGTGAAAAGAAGAATACATCGGGTCAAATGAGAATTTCTACGGCAATAGAAAAGAAAGCAAAAGAGCACTTCCACACAGCCATTGCTCGATTCTTCTATCACTGTGCCATTCCTTTCCATGTTGTAGACCCGCCTTACTTTCAGAAAATGATTGATGTGGCAGGTAAATATGGTAATCAAGGGATCAAACCTCCGGGCAGAAATTCTTTGTCAGGCAATCTTCTTACCGCTGAAGTGGCTTCCATAAATGCTAGTTTAGAGGATGTAAAAATATCTTGAAAGACAACAGGCTGTTCTATTATGTCTGACGGGTGGACCAATCAATCCGGTAGAACTTTGATCAACTTTCTAGTTTACTGCCCAAAAGGAATGTATTTCCTTGGATCAGTGGATGCTTCAGACAAAAAAAGGATGCTACGTATTTGTTTAGTTTATTGGACAAAGTAGTTGAAGAAGTTGGGGAGGAAAACGTTGTGCAGGTCATCACTGATAACGCATTGGCATACAAAGCTGCAGGGAAGATGCTAGAACAGAAGAGACCACATCTCTTTTGGACTCCGTGTGTTGCCCATTGTATAAACTTGATGCTGAAGGACTTTGCAAAAATTAAGAAAGTTGGAACATGTATTATGAATGCACAGAAAGTCACCAAACTTATATACAACCACTCATGGTTGTTGGCTCTTATGCGGAATAATTTCACAAATGGACATGAATTGGTGAGACCTTGGGCAACTCGATTTGCTACTCATTTTTTGACGATTGCGAGTTTCCTGGAACACAAGCAGGCTCTGAAAAAGATGTTTGTTTCTGAAATGTATTCATCATCGAAGTTTGCAAAAGATGAGGATGGAATAGCAGCTGAAAATATTGCCTTGAGTGCACATTTTTGGAAGAAGATGGAATTTGTGCATAAAACAATTGAGCCACTTGTTCGATTTTTGAGATTGGTGGATAGTGATGAAAGACCTTCGATGCCATTTGTTTATGATGAAATGCAAAAGACCATAGAAAAAATAAAAGAGGTACATGAAATAAAAGTAGAGCGATACAAGTTATTTGTTGATATCATCACCAAGAGATGGGCGAATCAATTTTGTCATCCTCTTCATGCTGCAGCATATATGCTTAATCCTCAAACTCGTTATCGCCCTGACTCTAACATTGTATGCTCTTATTTGACTTACATACCTTTTATGATCTTTTTAACAATTTCATATTGCTTGTGTTTGATTGGGAATAATTTTGTAGCCAAGTGAGGTGTATCGTGCATTCAATGATGTCATTTGTTGTTTGGAAGTCAATGAGGTAGCTCGATCCATGGCATCTTTGCAGGTCAAGATACTATTATTTTTAATTTTTATATATAAATATTTATGTATAACTAAATATGATGATTCATTTTATTTTAATATTTTGTAGTGGTCCGATTTTGTATCTACAAAATGAGATTTTGGACATTCTCTTGCAATTACCAATAGAAAAGTCCTCCACCCAGATAAAATCCACCTTTCTCCAGATTTCATATTTATTGCAAGCTTATAAGTAAATCAATTTATCAAATGTATCATCATGGTGGGAGCAACATGGTATAAGCTGCCCTGAACTACAAAAAATAGCTATTAGAATACTTAGTCAAACTTCATCATCATCGGGTTGTGAACGTAATTGGAGCACTTTTGACCAAGTACATACCAAAAAAAGAAATCGACTTGCAAGGAAGAGAGTAAATGATCTTGTATATGTTCATTACAACATGAGGGTCAAAGAAAACGAGTTGAGGTGGAGGCATAAATATGATAAAGTTAGTGAACATTTGAGTTTAGAAGACTCGTTAGATGAGTGGGTTGGAGAACGGGACAACCCATCCCCATCGGTATGTTTAAATAAAGCTTACATCACATTCATGATTTTGTGTATGAATTTTTTTGAATTAAAATGAATAGGGTATGACTGTTTTTATGCAGGATGATTTCTTTGGTACCAATGTTGGCAATAATGATGGTACAGATGAAGAGGCCTTTGTAGCAAATGAAAGTGGCAACACATTGAAAACTGCAATTGGATTGTGTTCTACTACGTCTGATGGTTTTTCTTTGCCTCCTCTTCCTAGTGGACAAAATGTTGATATTGATGTACATATTAACTCCCAACATAATTTATCTTTGCCTCCTGAACCTGAGGGATTTCATATGAGTGGGAGTTCTATGCCTCCTTTTATGCAGGGGTCTCGTGTTAATGCAGATGATAGTTTTACTATTCCGATTGGTGATAATGATTTGGACTCCGAAGATGATTCAGATAATGAATTAGATGATTTAGTATTAAGCACTACGTAAAATTGTGTTGAACATTCATTTTTTGGACTTGTATTAATCTCTTGTTGTTATTATTTGATAGAACACAGATGATGATATATGAACATTGTGTATATACTTATGAGATTGTGGTATTCTGATGATAAATTGTGATGTTCTTTTAGGTATGTAATTATATGAAATTGTGTTCATTACATAAAGAGTATGTTCTTCAGGTTTGCTCTTATTTGAATTATATAAAGAGTATGCTCTTTCAAATATGTTCTTATTTATTCTTTCAGGTATGACTCTATCGTTGTATTGTCATAATTACATACCTTTATGATTGTTGCATAAATACTTGAATTTGTGTATTTATGTTGAGAAATTATATGATTATGTATTTCAGATATTTCTGTTATAAGTTGGCAAATTTTTGTATATGACCGATTTGGACCGATTCAGGCTGATTCAACTGAACCGATTCCGGGCCGACTCCGTGGAAAACCGATTCCGATTCCGATTCCAACTCCGTGGAAAATCGATTCCGATTCCGATTCCTGCAACCATACATTTATCACGTTTAAATGCATTATTTATTTTTTTAGATGAATAAATATGTTTACAACGTCTAATTCAAGTTAAGATATTATTATTTTATTTTATAATATATTATTATATCATATTTTATATTTTTAAAATTTATTTAATATTATGAATCAAGAGTTTTAATTACGAAATTACACTTTATGTTGTCCCCGACTTCTTCCCCTGTTTTTACCGACCCCTCTGGACGACCGACCGATCCCTACCTCGCCCCCTCTTCCGACGCTCGCCGCCGACGACACCGGCGGACGGAAGCGACGCCGCCCAGCCCCCTTCTTCCCTTCTTCCTCTTACCCTACCCTATTCGACCGCAGCCCTTGCCCTGTTTCGTGGAGCGCAGCCGGTCGTCGCCGACGTGCCTCGCCACCGCCAGTTGCCACCCGGCCAGGCCCTCCCTCGCTGACCTTCCCTTTGCCCTATTTACCCCTTCCCTCTCCTCTACCCAGTCGCCCTTTTCCTTCCCTGATTGTGGCCGTCGGCAGCACCACCGCGGGCGACCAATTCCGGCCAACCTCCGGACAGTCTCCCCGTCCAGATCACCTCCTTCCACTACCATCCCCCCTAAGACTTTGTTCGATTGTGTTCTTTGTGTTCTGTGTTTTGATTGAATCTTTGTTCCTAGCATGGCAGAGGAGGGAGCCGTCTTGGGGACAGAACAGAGTCCCAATTTGTATGGAGCGGTGGTGCTCGGAGGCACTTTTGATCGTTTGCACGACGGCCATCGCCTTCTTCTGAAGGTTCTTCTTCTTTTTTTAAAAAAAATCCTTTGTGTCGCGTTGGGTAATGATTTGTATGTTTTTGGGGATTTATCTTATAGGCTGCGGCAGAGTTGGCTAGAGAGAGGATTGTGGTCGGTGTATGTGACGGGCCAATGCTGAAGGAGAAAAAGGTTGAGTCTTGCAATGTCCTTCTGAGTTGTTTTGTTAGGTTGAAAAAGGGGGTTTGAAATGATTTTGTTTTTGTGTAGTGGGCTGAATTGATTGAACCTGTTCACATAAGAATGAAGCGTGTTGAAGATTATATCAAGGTTTGTGGTGGTTATTTTGGATGAGAATGTTAATATTTAGCATTGCGTTTGATGTATTAATCTTGTTGTTTTGTATCTGGAACGTGGTAATGAGATGATTTCTTGGCAATTGGCATCTTTATCTATTTATGTATTATTTTTAAAATTTCCTGTTTATGATCGGGTGGGTAAAAGTTAGTTTTATAACATTTTGGTTGTGTAACAATTACTGAGGTCTTAACATTCCATGATTGGTTATTAACTTTCATTTTGCAGCTTTGGGTTGGACAATTGAGTCATAACTGTAACTGTATATCGTAAGACTGCATGCACTTTGGCCTAATATGAATGCTTTTTTACCTATAGGTTTCAAGATCATTTTTGTTATTTGTTTCCTATTTCTGTAGCTGATATCCCTGAATTGGCTCTTCATGTATACCTAGTCGATTAAGCCTGAATTGGTGGTGCATGTGGAGCCTATTACCGATCCCTTTGGTCCATCAATTGTGGATGACAAATTAGAAGCTATTGTTGTGAGGTACAAGTTGGTGCTTTCAGACTCATTTTTTACTAGTTTGACCATTTGTTTTTATGTTTTTTGTAATTTAATGCGCGTTATGTTGTTTTAGTCTTAATTCTCGTGAAAGACCAGTGCCAGCCTAGCTGGTATATGTCAAATCATGTGCGCATTAAAAACTCGATCATTAAGGTGAAGTAGTTGATCATGTGATGCTGATAGTGGATTTCATGGTTTTCTTTGCTTCATGATGTGTCCTATCTGACTTTTCTTCCTTCTTCATTTTTGTATTGAATTATGGTGTGTAATCAGTGTCCGGTGATATATCCTTTATTTTGGCCTCATTTTCGTTGCCCAGCTGGATAAAATTTGAAATACGCAGAATCAAATGTATGCTCACTTAAAAGGAAGACCACACATTAGGCTTTTATGTATACTAGATTATTTGTTTGATAACGCCTCGTGACACCATAAGACTTGCCATTGTGGGAAAGTAAACATATTATTTCATTATGCTAACAAAGTATCTGTTTGTTCTCGTTTTACTTGTCCAGCGAAGAAACCGTTGGTGGTGGATTATCAGTCAACAAGCGTAGGGCTGAAAGGGGCCTTTCGGAATTGAAGGTATTTGTTTGATTTATCATAGTTCTATTGTTGGGGCTAGTTTTTCTGATTCCCTTGCCTGTTTCCCTATACACATTTGGCAGCATCTATTTTGAACTTAATATGATTATTTTTTCTAAAGATATCTCATTAAGCAAAACTTGTATACCTAAGAAAGTTAGGATGGTAAAGATGCAGTAGAAGATCTTCACATTATTTACTGTTTCTGCGTTAAATTTTAATTATAAGGGGAATTTGTTGAGTTCAATCCTTAGAATATCTATTAAGTTAACCCATGACTTTCATCATTTGTGAGCTAGATAGTAATGGTGAACATGGTTGCAGGTTGTGACAGTTGATCTCTTATCTCCTGTGATTGGTGAAGAAAAGCTGAGCTCAAGCACATTAAGAAGGATAGAAGCAGAACAGCGATCATATAATACCCTGTGACACTCAGTTAGTGAATTGGCAAAGCCACTGGATGCTGGTAAGTCTTGTCAGCTTTGTTGGGTAAACTCCCACACTTGATCCTGATTCATCAGTTATTAATTTAATCAGGTGTAATATTTCGCATTCGAGGGGGGCAAAGGTCGATCTGTGTGGTATAAATATAATGCACGAGTCACCTGTTCGGTTTGTCTTGAGGAAATTATATACTATAAATGGATAAAACATAAATGATATTTTATATTTAGAAGCGTTTGTGTGACTTCAGTATTTGGTTATGTGGCATGAAATAAGAAGCACAAATGGCAACGCCAAAAAGGAGTTGAGAGAAGTGAGAAGGCTCTTCTTACTAAAGAGAATGAAAGCAGAAGATATCAGGGTTTTAATATACTCATTTGTTGCAGTCTGTTCGCCGTATGCTCTGTTGTATTTTTTGAGCACTTGAGATGTTTCGGCATGCCATCAATATGCGCTAACTATATATATAATTTTAATGATAAATTTGTTGTGACTAATGTTCTATTTTCTTATATGATGGCCATATATATCTAAAGTTTGATTACAACGTGAATTAATTACTCCTTCTCAAATGAAAATAACGAATGAAGAAGTTTGGTGGTAATTATTTTGTTTGCGCCAACTACGTACCGACTAGAAGTCATGTTAATTAAGTAAAGCAATTTTATTATGCTAACAAGAAGTGAAGGGCTCAGCTTGATTGGCCGGTGGCAAAGTGTCACCGCTAAGTGCAGTCCAGGTCATGAAAAAACTGATTTTATGAAGTAAAATATGGTTATGGTGTTTGATTTTGTCAAATATATGTCAATCCAAGGACGTCACAATTAACCCTTCCCTTGTATGCATCGTTGCATGAGAGATTCACTTGTTTTCCAAGCTATTATTAAGTAAGTCTGATACATCGTTTAAAAACTCAAAATTAGATCTCATCTTGGCATATTAAAAATTAGAGTTAGACTTAAAATTTACTCGAAGTATGTTTTGAAGTTATTTATATTAAAATTTTAATTATATAAATAAAAAATTATATAAAATTAATATATATTATTGATATTTGAAATTGATAAAATATAATTTATATTGCTTAAAAATATTGAGATTCTAATACTGTCAGTTGTCATTTACCAATAAAACCAAGCTCCCCTGTTGCCAATACCACTCTTATGTTTCTGTCACAAATATATGGTATTTGATATAAATTTGTAGTGTTCTTCAATATAGTCTCATATTTGACATTAGATATTCACTACATTAGATGAGCACCCAATATTGTTCTAAGATGCAATAGACAGCTAGAGAAATGTAATATATGAGTACCCACTTATTTATAAAATAATAAAACTATCGGAAGGACATTTAATAGAAGGATGATTTGGTTATAGGTGATTGTACTTTAAAGTCATATTAGTTGTAAGAGCTTACAACATATTTCCACACTTATAATTCCGTCTATTCATACAAAGTCCAAATTGTTAAATATGTTGTCAATTCTAAAAGCTACCATCACCTATTCCTTCCAGGGGGAGCACATTTCGATCCAAACTAAATGTTTGACCCCGATTGAACCAATTATTGGTTTGATTTGGCTATTTTTAAATTTTGATCAGTTCGATTTGAACCTTGGATAAATTGTTTGTGTAGAAAATTTTGGTTTGATACCAAACCTAACTAAAATCGTTTGAAAAATAAAATTTTAAAAAAACCTTAAGGTTTTTGTTTTATATGAGTTATTATTATTATTTTGATTTATATGTTATTTATTTGAGATGTTTAATATAATATTTAGAAATAAAATATTTTTAAATGTGATTATAATAGTTCAATTATATTATAATTTTGTATTATAAAAATAATAATTAATTATAATGTATTTTTAATAATTTAAGTTTTAAATAAATCAAATCGTCCCTACACCCAATTCGATTTGATTTTGAGAAAATTTAAAATTTGATTACGTAACACCACATTTCGGTTTACTCGTGCACCAACCAGAAAATGTTATCGGTGACCGAACTATTCGCTTATCTACTTGACTTGGTTAAGCCGACCTAAATCTTCCCTCGGCATTTTAGTTATTATTACTTTCTTCATTTTTTGAGCCGAACCTAAACTCCATTGCTCAACTTGTTCATTTCTATTCACAATTTTATTTATAAACAAAACATCGTATTCATTCATAGAAATCACATTCAGGTTTGCATTATTCAAAACAATCGACATTCATCATCATCAGTTTCATTCAAGAGGTACATGTGTGCATAATTTCAATGCTGCTCCTCCCCGATCCCGACAGCACTCATTCCTCGCAGTTTTTACCTATATAGATAATAAAGAGCCATCAGTAACAAGCATTACTGGTCTAGAAATAATTAATAACAAACTCATACAAGAGAGTTGACCCTCCTGTTGAATGAAAACCTCATTATTCTTCCTCATAGAACTCTCATTAGGGCAATAACTAGGAGTGTCGCCCCGCGCAACAACATCCACTTTCTATCTCATCTCATTCATTGGTCACTTTAAACTATCTTTTGCACACAAAAATCAATCTCTATCCTTTCAGGTCTGAATCATCTGCATCACTCTTGGCCATGAGTATAGAGGTTGAGTTCTCTCAGCCTTGTGCATTCATTACTCTTTTAAACCACATGTCTAGACACTTCTCCAGGTTTGAGGAACTCAAAGGTAGAGTTATCAGAATCCCTAAGGAAGGGAATAGACGCTCACTAATTTCAGAGCCCGCTTTGACGAATACACGCCCTATCTCAAGACACGGTCCTCGATTTTCCCTCATCTCATCTCTTACTGAAAACTCAAAAACTACATGTACATAGGCCTAGTGTAACACCCCAAATCCGGTTCACGCTCTGAAACCGAGCCAGAATGATACTGGTCCCAGTTAGGTCAGCTAACCTGAACCTAATTTGTGTGGATCTAATCTCAGGGTCTCAAGATGGAAGATGGTAATCACTTTACATGGATGAATGCACAAAAATCCTAACATGCTACTACATGGATGATATGACAATCAGTTTACATATCAAAATAACTACGATAAAATCGATAAAATTCGTAAAATAAAACGGACAGAGTCTCCCTAAAAGTGCAATTAAAGGCCACCATATCAAATCAACATGTATAAACATATATAAATTATCACGCATTGAAATTCACATAAAATTCTAATCTGCTGCGTAAGTTATTCTGAATCTTAGGTCTTGACCCATTTGTGCATTCTATTCACTTTTCAATCTTAACCCACTTGTTATACATACTCAATATCCATAACATATTTACTAAAACCTATGTAAAACCCGTGACTTGAGTCAGAGTTTTAGTACAGCGAACCAGTCGGTTCAACCGTCGGTTCGAGTCGAGTCAGTTTCATAAACCACGTGCTGAGTCGAGGCCAGCCGTGAGTTATGAGCGATGAGGGTCAAGTGTACCTGAATATACAATGATTACATAGAAAAGATGGTGAGAAAAGAGTTATCAGAATATATGAAAGTATTCAGTATTTTTCATTTTTATATATTTAATCATAAAAATAATTTTAGGCCGAAAAATGCATTAGGAGGCGTTATAGGGCAATTTTGATGGGTTATTAGTTATAGAGCATGTCATTATATTGTTATGGTGTGTAATATATTTACTGGAATTTTTTCATATTTTTTGGATTTTTTTAAGATTTATTACGAAATAGTTATTATTTGATTTGAGTAGGAATTGAGTCAATACTTATTTATGAGTTTGCCACTGGAGTGTTTCTTCTCCTTCCCGACACTTCCTCACCCCAAACCCCGTCATCGCCGCCCCTGGGTTGTTGCTGTAGCCATTGCCGAAGCCGCCTTGCCGCTGATCGTCGCCGCCCCACCCTGTCGTGCTGTCGTTGTGCTGCCCCGACCAACCCTGGCCACCGTCTCGCCGCCACGACGCCCGAATCGCCCCACGAGCTGCGACACTATCATTGTCAATTCACCACTGTCCAGGCCACACTGCTGCTGCTATGACACCAACGACCACCCCCTCGACCTCCCTGATCTTTCCCCTCTACCTAGCATTGACGCCGAGGCCGGTCATGGGTGCGATCGGAGTGACCAACCTCCCCGACTGAACTCGACGCTGCTGCTGGCAATCATCGCTACCGCTACAGTCCTCATTATCACCACCATTGGATCGAGCTTGTCGAACCGGTGCCAACGGTATTGCATACCACTGCCACCCCGCCAATCGCCAAAAACAGTCCACAAGCTGTTGGAAAACTGTTGGAATCCGCTGGAAAATCATCTGAACCTCCCAGAAAACCAAATTTGCTAGAATTTGTCGGATCTTCCGCCAAGTTCGTCCAGTCGAACCTGATCGAACTTTGGATGCCGTCGAGCGCTGAATTTGAGCTCCGAGACGCGCAACACCCTAATTGTTGCCGATTGCTGACGATGCGAGGTATAATTACCTCCCACTTAATTTATTAAGCGTTATGGTTATTAGTACAGCATGCCAGGATTGGTGAATTGTGTGCTATAATTATATATATAAATGTAGATTTGATTAAGAATAAAATATGAAATTGTTTGGTTGAATGGTGTTAAAAATGGAAGCTAAGAAACTAATTAGGGCAACTAAGTAATGTTCATGATCTAATGTAAACTAACGTAAGTAGACTTGCTAGAATTGACATAGGTTTATGTGACTATGATTGATGCGTGATGGATGTATGCGTGACAGATGTATGACTGCATCATGAGTCGGCGTTAGCTTTTAGTTTGTCGTGTAGGTACAGAGTAGGAGCTCACCGCCTAGTCACGAGGACCTGATTGGAGCTTCTACTAGGTCCGTTTAGGACTTGTTCTCTGTTTTATGCTATTCTATTGTGTATTTGATTTATCATGTATAGGACGAGTTAAGTTACGTTTTATCGAATCCCACTTAACTCGGGTCATTTAGCCAACAGTTTTTTGGATTAATAACCTTTGATGTTGAGATCCCTCGAGTCAGTTTTTGAAATTAAGATCTACCACAAGTTGTCTTTAGGCCTATTGTATAAATCCCAACCCAAACCTATAAATATATAGTTTTCGCGTTTTCAGTGAGAGTTGGAATGAGGGTTATCAACAGCCACACCTTGAGATAGGGCGTGTGCTCGTCAAAGTGGGCTCTAGAGCTGGGGAGAAAACCCACTTCATTCACGAGGGAATCCTAACAACTTCACCTTTGAGTTTTTCAAACCCGAAGAAGTGTGGAGGTTCACGGGTATTGCAATGTAGCACATGTCTAGACTTGTGGTTTCAAAGGGTACTGAAGGCATATGCCTGAGAGTATTCGGCCCATGTACTCAGGGCCACGAGTAATATGGAGGACGTAGAGGCCAGAAAGGAATGAAATTGATGTGAAAAGCGATAGATAAATGGCCAAAGTATGAGAATGAGAAAGAAAGGGGGACGCTATAGATCCAGGTCAATGGCTGCCATTGTAACGACCCGGCTCAAAGTGCAACATAATGGGCCTAAGTCATTTCTTTAAAATGGTTAACCCAAGTTAAAGATTTATAGTCCATTCCCACTTATAAATAAGATCTTCTCCCAGTAGGTATTAGATGTGGGACTAAGTTGAGGGATCTCACAATCCACCTACCTTAGGAAATTTCGTCCTCGAAATTCCTACCCTTGGCCCGTTGCTAGCCTCATCCCACGACCTTATTTTTTCCTGTGACCGGTAGCCTAGCCAACATCCCTAATCTAGTAGTCCAGCCCACCATCTAACACGTAACCAGGTTGCTCTGATATTGCCTGTAATGACCCGGCCCAAAAGTACAACGTAATGTGCCTAAGTCATTTATTTAAAATGGTTAACCCAAGTTAATGATCTATGGTCCATTTCCACTTACAAACAAGATCTTCTCCCAATAGGTATTAGAAGTGGGACTAAGTTGAGGGATCTCACAACAATATATTCTCTGATTAGTGTTCTATGAGGAAGATATAGATTTCTATTCAACAGGAGAGTTAGCTCTCCTGTGCCAGATTGATATTAGTTATTTTCCAAACCGGTAATACTCGTTACTGACAATTTCATATTATATATGTAGGTGAGCACCTCGAGGAATGAGAGCTATCAGGACTACGGAGGAGAGCACAAAAATTGCACATACATATACCTGTCGAGTGCATGTAGTGATGATGACGTGTATTGAACTATATTGATGAATTTGATATGCTATAACTGTGAATCTATCATGAGCATTTTGCATGTGAATGGAAATGGAAAGTGAACAATGTGCAGGGACAACTACAATGTGATGGAAAATGAAATGTTTAGATTATGTTTTGATGCATGTTGATATAAATATATGATGTTTACAGTTGCCAGGGTGGCCCTTATTGCACTTTTTGAGGAGACTCTATCGGTTTTTCTATAAAAACTAATGATTTTTTATTTGAATTTCTTGCTTGCTGCATTGTCTTGTTTTTGCTTGCACATCATAGCATGCATGTAGGACTACGTTAAAACCCAAACATCACATCTATGCATTTCATGTTTGTACTTCCATCTTAAGACGCCAAGGGTCGATTCAGGTCGGCTTAACTGAGCTCAGTAGATTAGCAAATGGTTCGATCATCGGTGACATTTCTTGGCTGGTTCATTGGTGAGCTGAAACGGGGTTTCACAACCTATGTATTCAAATGTCACAATTAGAAATTTCACCTACATATATTATAAAAACACGTCACTAACGAGTATTATTGGTCCAAAATATGACCAATATCAAATTGGCTATGATAGCTAACTCTCATATGAAGGAAAACACTCATATAATTCACCTGAAGGGCAGCTATTGAGGAGCCACCTGAAGGGCAGCTATTGAGGAGCCACTGGGTTGCAGACCTGGTAGCATCACGAACTGACTACTTTGCTGCTACTAATGCCTCTCTTGACATTTCTCATTTCATTTTCTGGTCCTTTGGGACTACTAGCATATTGTAAGCCCTCTCCTTTCCTCTATAATTCTCCTGTCCTTAAGTACAAAGACCGAGTATTTTCAGGTAATCGCCTTTAATACCCTTTGAAGCATAAGTCCAGACATGCGCTGTACTAAATAGTACCCGGAAACCTCCATGTTTCTTCGAGTGTGAGGAACTTAAAATGGGAGTTGTCAAGATCCCTCAGGATTAGAACAACTTGCTCACTAATTCAGAGCATGCTTTGGCTGGCACATGCACCCATTTATGGTACGTACGAGTCGATTTTCTCATCTCTCGTCTCACTGAAAACTCAATAAAACTATCTATAGGTTTGGGAAGGGATTTATATAATAGGCCCAAAGACAACTTATGGTGGATCTTGCTTTCGAAAACATACTTGAGGAATCTCATCCTCGAGGGTTATTAATCCAAAAACTGGTTAATTAAATTACTGGGGTTAAGTGGGATCCGATAAAATGCCAATTAACTTATCCTGCAAGTAATAAAATAATACACAATAGAATAAAGCGTTAAATAGGAAAGAATCCTAAACGGACTTGGTAGAAGCTCGTATCGTGTCCACACACCTAGATGGTGAGCTCCTACTCCGTATCTATACATTAAATCTAAAAGTTAACGCCCGCTCATGATGCATTCACACATCCTATAGCATACCCATATCAATCATACATCAATCACACATAAGTTTTCCTATGCTACGTTGTATTAGATTATGATAATTACTTAGTTTATCAAATTAGTTCCTTAGAACTTGTTATGGGCCTCGACTCAGCTCATTTTAAGATATATATTCGACCAAGTGAGAGAATATTAGAACTTTTATTTTAACTTTATGTGGTCCTCATCATATATAGTTCATATATTATTATCCAAATATATTAATTAATGATATTATTAAGGATAACCACCATAGGGTGGTTATTCGCATAACTTCTTGATGAGAGTAGTTAAATACCGTATTTTTCTTTGGTTCCCTAATCTAAATAATTTTATGTCTCTATTTGCCATCACATTAGAAGTACAACATATCAGAGGATCTCAAGAGCATTTTTTAAAATTTATCACGACAGGATGTATAATTTATTATTTTAAATACATTTATGATGGTTTACATTTATGCCATTTACTAGTTTTTAATGGTTTATTTAGCGAGGGCATTGAAAATATTGATCACCAGTTGGTTTGATAAGTTCTATCGGTCATTGACATTCAATCAATCATATTAGATTTTGTTTGTACTTGTTTGTAATTTCAACATTTTTAATGAAAAAAATTAGTTTTAGTAATAGCTGATACATTTAATATGAACCCTTAGATTAAAGGGACGATTGGATAATGAAGATAACTCGTCAACTTAATATGAAAATCCATCCATGTTCGAGTGGTTGCAGACTTGTAATCGCCAATGAGCAGTTTTGTATGATTTGAAGAGAGAAAGAAATAGTTATTAATAGATTTCGGACAAAAATTCCATGAAAAAAAGTTGATCACACTCCAACCTTGGAAGAGGTCAACACCTAAATATAAATGATTCCTTGTCTTTCTTATTGACACATGAAGCAATATATAGGAATCTTATATAAAACACCTAAATATAAATCGATCAAATTAATATAAACTCATTAAGCACCTTTTGAGCTGGAAAATTCGGATCATTGCACCACTAGCTCATAAAAAATTGACCCATGGCCTGCTCCAGCATCTGATACTATATAATTAATTGTTATTATTCTCTGGGGAAGGACAAACAAGAAGTAAGAACTCAGAAATTGCAGTCTGGCTTCCCAGAACAAATATGGTCCCCCTGCCAATTTAACGGTTTCTTTGACAAGACAAAGTATTTGCTTGATTCTGACAAGCTCCCTTATTCTGTTCACAAATTTCAATTGGAAGTTGATATTGTGAGGAAAATGACCTCTTATTTGTGTAATATGAAACGCCCATATTTTTCAGGTGGCAAAGTTAAGATATGTTGACTCGTAGCTATTTATATATCATTCATATCCTAATCATAGTTGAAAACTTAAGATGCTTACCATTAATATCTTAATGACATTTCCCACAAAAGTTCTTGATAATGTTTCACCTCATTAATGATAAAATAATTCTACTTTTTAACAAATTATTAAGCGATTTTGACCATTGACTAACCAATCGATGACCACGTGGCCCAACTAGTTGGATGTTAAACGATGACAAAAACATAATAAATTATAGATAATGTTATAAAAGTGTATTTACATTTACATTTAAAATAGAATATTATTTTGGTCAGTCAATTTTTTTTTCTATTTTTTGGGTTTATAAACTAAATAAAATCACTATAACCAGCTTCCTTGTTTAGGTTTGTTTGTTACCTATGATTCTCTATGTGGTTATCAAAATATATATTATACTTCCATTTGATAGTTAAAGTAAAAACAATACTTTAAATGTACATTTTCGCATATTTTATTCTTAATCGTTCCTTTTCCTTAGCCATCCAAAACTAATTCCATCTACCCCTCGGTCATACAAGAACTAAAATTGTAGCACATTATAGTTCATGTCTCCACCACAATTAATTTTTTTTAAAAAAAAGTTAAAAAGAAATATCGTTCCCACTTCGAAATACTGTCTCCTCGATACTCAAAGCGGCCGATTATATTCCCATTGCTTTTAGAAAGCAAAAACGATCACTAAATTAAAAAGAAAAGTTAATGTCTTTCCTTTTTATATTCATGAAGATCATGATGTGCTAAGAGCGATAAACCTTTACAACTAAATAGCTAATGAGAACAGCTAAAAGCCGATTACAATTTATAAAAAGGAGAGCATCAATCACAATTAGAGTTGGGCATGTCACAAAATATTATTCTTCTTAACAAAAAATGCTGACAAGTTTTAACAACTTTATAGTCTTTATTAAAAAATAAGAATAATAAAAATACAAAAAAAAATGATTTATATTCTCACCATCTTCCCGTTTATAGATGGACAACTCGATTATAAACTTGAAGCTGTGTATGCTGTATAGTATATATCGTCATATATATATATATGAGAAGCGCTAAGGTGTGCTTGGGGAAAAAAATTTTTCTGCCCTGGGTTTTGATCTGGGCCATCTGATTAAAAAGACGGCCCAGATTTATTATTTTATTTTAAAAAAATTTTGATTTTGGCTGTCCGACTAGATCAATGTTTTTTAAGAAAAAACAGTCGCCGAGTGGCTGTGTAGGTCGCGGGCGGAAAGCCGCAGCCAGATTTGGTCGTCGTTGGCCACATCCAGCCGCGGGCAGCCTTGTCTGGCCTCCCATTGGCAAGATCCGACCGCGGGGTGGCCAGACATGGTTGGTCGTGACTGGATTGGACCGTGACTGGATTGGACCGTGCCGCCAAAGATCAGTGGTTTTGTTTTTGCGTGGCATGGCCATCACAAGCTAGATCTGGCCTTCCCTTGGCCAGATCTAGTTGGGGGACAGCCAAGTCAAGCCCACTACAGCTGGACCTAGCTAGCAGCAGCCAAATCTGGTCACGCAACAAAAAACAAAAAAAACCAAAATTTCTGCAATAGCCGCCCTGCCGCGGACGCCCCTCCTCCCCACTCCCCCTCAACGCCGTCATCCCACCACCCTGCAGCGGGGGAGCAGAGAGGAGGAGCATTGGCGGCGGGGAGGTGGTGTCGAGGTGGGGCGCGGCAGGGCAGAGGCCGCAGCGTGACAACAGGGTTGAGGTGGAGCGCGACAGGGTGGCAGCCACTACAGGATGATAGTTGCTTGCGTCAAAAGGTTTATTATTATTATTTTTTGAATAATAGATATGGATCGTTCTTGTAATCGAATGACCTAGATCAAAGTTTGATTTAAAAAAGAAGATCTGGGTCATCCAAAATTTATGGGGCAGAAAAATTTATATATATATATATATATATATATATATATATATATATGTCTAAGAAATAAAGGTGTGAATGAATACCAGTTTAACAATTGACTACAGAGTAAAAGGAAAGGAAAGATCGTTTCTTTCATTCATTCATTTGATGTGTGTTCATATTCTTATACTGGGTTTAGCTAAAAGTGAATCCTTAGATTATAAAGATGGTTGGGTGATGATCCCGATTTTGTGTAACCTGAAAAAATTGATAGACATATGATGATCTAAATAGATAATAAAATCCTTAAAAATAATAATAATATTTAATATAGGGTTCTTGGCCCTTCAACTAAAAAAAGCTTTTCTCAAGGACAAAACTATGATTCTACGTATGTGAAATTAAAGAAATTTTGTAGCATTAACTCATTAGTTGATAAGAAGGTCGATACTGAAGCAGTTTTGACCTCTAGATTAAGAAATAATTTTCTTGGTAATATCGATCAGCTCATATTATATCAATTTAAGCAAACAATTTAATACAAACCAATTTTTTAAAAAATAATAATAAGTAAATAAAGATTAAAAAAAAACTAGACTAACCACGTACATAGATCGACGCTAAGCAGCTGACCTGGTCGGAGCTCAACTCTAAAGACAAATTGGGTCAAACCTCCATGAAAACTCCTTCCCCCTCTCCTTCTTCCCATCATCCCCACCCTCCTCTTCCCATGGGTCGTCGCCAGATGTCCAGCACCACCCTCCTCCTCCTCGCCCTCGCCGTCGCCGCCGCCGCCGCTGCCTCCACAGACCACGACAAGCAGTTCGACACCCACTCATGGGGACCCTTCGAACAAACTTCCGACTTCCTCAACTTCGTCGGCGACTCCTCCATCAGCAACGGCGCCCTCCAGATCACCCCCGATTCCAACAACGGCAACTTAACCTACAGCGCCGGCCGCATCACCTACAAACGCCCCTTCCGACTCCACTCAGCCGCCGCCTCCGTCGCCTCCTTCACCACCAACTTCACCGTCAACATCTTCCGGCCAGACAACGCCCCGCAGGGGAAGGCCTGGCCTTCCTGATCGCCGCCGACGGCGTCTCCATCCCAGTCGCCAGCTACGGCCGTTGGCTCGGCCTCACCAACGCGACCACCGACGGCAATGCCACCAATAGGTTCGTCGCCGTCGAGCTCGACACGGTGAGGAACCCCGAAGTCGGCGATCCGGACGGCAACCACCTCGGCCTGGACGTCAACGGCGTCGTCTCCAACGTCACCGTCCCGCTCGCCCCGCTCGACATCGAGCTTTCCCCAGTCGACCCTGTTAACTACACCGTCTGGGTCGATTACTCCGGCGACACCATGGGGTTCGAGGTGTACATCGCTCGGGAGCACCAACCGCGGCCGGCTCGGGCGGCCATTAACAAGACCCTCGACCTGGGTCAGATCGTCGGGGACGAGGCATACTTCGGCTTCTCGGCCTCCACCGGCGTCACCGCCGAGCTCAACTGCGTGCTGTTCTGGAATCTGTCCGTGGAGATCCTGCCCGACATTAAAGACAACATGGGTCTGAAGCTGGGACTTGGAATCGGGTTGCCGGTGGTCGTGGTGGCAGCGGCAGCGGCGGGGTTAGCAGGGTGGTGGTGGGGATGGAAGAAGAGGTCTGAAGACGATGGGTTGAACATAGATGGTGCGATCAAGAGCCTGCCGGGGATGCCCAGGGAGTTCAAGTTGAGAGAGTTGAAGAAGGCGACGAATGGGTTCGACGAGGGTCAGAAACTCGGGGAGGGTGGGTTCGGGGTGGTGTATAGAGGGTGGGTGAGGGGGGCGGCGGCCGGGGAGCCGGCCAAGGAGGTGGCGGTGAAGAAGTTCTTGAGGGAGAACGTGAAGGGGATGGATGACTTCCTCGCCGAGCTCACCATCATCAACCGTCTTCGCCACAAGAACCTCGTCAAGCTCGTCGGTAAGTCCTCCTACTACAACTGTAATTTATGTGTATATACTAATCACGAATACCTTCTCTTTTTCTGGTCGGGTATGAATTTTTGCAAGTGCAAGGGAGGTGGATTTGGTTTTGTGGGGTTCAAGTAAATTTAGTTTGATTGATTTGGTTGATTCATGCATTTGAGATAATCGTGCAAGGAGTGATCGTCCTTTCATTAACATGCTATGAATCTTGTCATAATTCGGCTGTTAGTAGCTCATAGTTTGAAGTAAACACCTAGAGCCCAAACCGTCGACGGAGGATATGATTAACTTACGGTACATACATCCTACGCAAAATACTTTTTATTAAGTGTAA
The DNA here is from genome assembly GCA_033002965.1 of Piper betle. Taxonomy (NCBI): domain Eukaryota; kingdom Viridiplantae; phylum Streptophyta; class Magnoliopsida; order Piperales; family Piperaceae; genus Piper; species Piper betle. The sequence goes on from JAURVB010006899.1 coordinate 159,091, forward strand.
AATATTAATATGTTTATAGCTTATAACAGTCAACAACTTTTTTTCTTCTTTTATTTTTCAACATAATTTGAAAAAAACAGCAACTTGACGTTTGGAATCTTTTGTTTGGCGCAGAAAGTCTACCTAAAACGAGTGACGCGAATGGGTTGCGTAAGCAGATTAGATCATTGATTGGAACAATAATTTTTCAAGTTGTACTTTTATTGTTTTCCCGTTCATACGAACAGCTGGGATATCATGTTGATTGATGCAGAAATCTTAGATTAGTTCCGTTTTTGAGGGGTAGAGATGGACTAGCATGTAGTTCAAAAGCCTTTGAACTTATGTAGTTCACTGCGTTCCTTTTAAGCTAGCTGCAGGTAGAAATGTTATGTAAGCCGTAGAAGATAAGTTTGTTCATGATGGGAATGCTCCATCTAAATTTTTATTGGTCCAAATAATTTTGTTTATGATATTTGAAATATATACCATAATATTCAGTTAAATTTTATAAATTTTGGTAATTTACGTTAGAATGCAGTACCTCTCGATGTAAATATTTGAATAGGACAACTTTGATTTAGCAAATCTCCTCCCCTTTGTCTTTAACACCCTCTCCTTCGTGTTTAACAAGAGCGCTTTGTTTTTTTCATGTTTTATTGTGCTGCAACGTCTTTGATAAGTAGTTTTGGACTTTCTTTCATTTTATGTATAAGAAAAAATACCAAGTACGTACATGCACCGCCTAGATGTCCAAATAGAAAAATAATCTAATTTTTTATGTGTTATTATATAAACATTTTTTCAGGTATTACAATTATATCTCACAAGGAACCTAGAGCCCATTATTTTCTATCTTCGAAAACATTAAAAAATATATTTTCGATCCTCTAAATTATATACAAAAATTATATAATCATTTAAATTAGCTCTTAATACAAACACAAAAGATGACTTGGTTTTGGTGCAATTAACGCACAGGGTGGTGCCACACCAATGGGATGCTCCTCCTGGTCTACGACTACATGCCCAACGGCAGCCTCGACGCCCACCTCTTCAGCGACGGCCACGACCATGGCCGGCTTCTCCTCTCCTGGGACCGGCGCCGCAGCATCCTGGCCGACGTGGCGGCGGCCCTCAACTACCTGCACCACGAGTACAACGAGACGGTCGTCCACCGCGACCTCAAGGCCTCCAACATCCTCCTCGACGCCGACTTTACGGCCCGCCTGGGCGACTTCGGCCTCGCCCGCGCCCTCGACGGCGACAGGACCTCCTACGCCAACGTGGGGACAGGCGGCGTCCCGGGCACCCTCGGCTACATCGCCCCGGAGTGCTTTCACACTGGCAAGGCCACCCGCGAGTCTGACGTCTTCGGCTTCGGCGCCGTCGTTCTCGAGGTGGTCTGCGGCCGTTGCCCCCGCTCCAACGTCGGCGACTTCTACTTCCTCGTCGACTGGGTCTGGAGTCTGCACCGGGACGGCCGCCTCCTCGACTCCGTCGACGCCCGGCTGGCCGGGGACTTCCCCGTCGGCGAGGCGGAGCGGCTGCTCAAGCTTGGCTTGGCCTGCTCCCACCCCATTGCCGGGGAGCGGCCCAAGACGCAGGCTGTGGTGCAGATCATAGCCGGGTCGGTGCCGCCGCCGGAAGTGCCGGGTACGAAGCCGTCGTTTGTCTGGCCTGCGGCCATCAGCATGGACGACGTCATCGACGGTGATAAAAGCTCGTCGTCCTACTTTGGAGAACAGTCTGTGAGCAGGGACAATGGCTATGAGGACAATTCTATGGTACTATGAATTAACTAAAAAACTAATAATAAGAATATGGTCCTCTGCTAGCACGCTAGAGTATTTGCATGGGAAGAAAAATGCCAAAACGTTATGAAAATCTTGTTTTTTCCCATTTCGTTCATTAGAATTTGAGTCTGTTCATGAGAAGTTTTGTTTTTTGTTTTTTGTTTTCATTTGCTGAGAGCCAATGTGGCTTCATTTTTTAGGAAAAAAAAGTTGCAATGTTAAGTTGGTGGGTAATGGGGCTACTTTCTTTTATGGTGTAAGCTATTTGATCAATGTTGTTGGCTAATGCATAGGACGAGAAGACAAATTTGTGTATTTTTATGTTCTTATGTTGCAAGCATTGTACAAAGACCTTGTTTAGCTAACGAAGATTTGCCTAATCACGGCTTCTTTATGTGATGAATGCGTGCAGTATTTTCGATAAAACATTGTGGCCTTCTTTGACAATTGCAATCACTTATGTGCCCAGCGTATCGAATCAGGAACTTTTCACAATCGAAGTTATTTTGGCGAGAGAAAAATAGAATGCATTGTCATGTTGGCCAAATTTATGAGAAAACTTCAATAAAATATAAGTTACTGAATGTGTTTGGCAAAATGTGATCGGGATTATTCATACATATATGAGGTCGTTTTTCTATGTCAATCACAATTTCCAATTTGTAGCTACAAATATTACGATTGTAACATGAAAAACCACGAGAATAAAGAAGGGAAATATTATGACCATGAAGAAAGGGAGCTTAATTAGGGTTATTAAATGAGCGAGCAAGCCGAATTCACTTTGTGTACTTATAATGGAAGGCACTCTCCTATTTGAGCTATCTCGCTATTTTGTTATTTTATTTTAAATAAATAAATAAAATTAACTACAATTAAACTTATTAATATATATATATTTAAAGACTATTTTAACTAGGGGCAAATAATGTTTGTGTCTCAAACTTTAATCTGGATAGTTTGATTATAAGGACGACCCAGATTTGATAAATAAAATAAAATAAAAAATAAAACACCACTACCACCACCACCATGTAGTACTTAGTTAATAATAACATTAATTTTTAATTTCAAATATATTTTAAGTAGGCAAGTGATATTATTTATATTATTATATTATATTATATTATTAAGTCGGGTTCGAGCTATAACCGAGTCGAGTTGAGTCGAATACTACGTTGCTCAACTCGACTCGTAGGATTTTAGTTCGAGTCGAGTTCAAGCTCGAGCATTTAAATGTCAAGTGTCAATTTGGGTCAAGCCATGCCAAATGCCAAATGTTTGCAATCTAACTCGTTCAATTAATAACCCTAAGCTCGATGCCTTGAACACTTGGCTTTAGAGGAGTGGAACAATTTTTAGGCATTGATACTAAAATGGGCTTCGATTGCAGCCGAAGCCAACTTTCTGGGCCTTTTGTTATTGAATTAAATAATCTGCAAAAGTCAAGCCAATCAGCCTTCAATTCCAATGATGCCCTCTTATCCCGAATTTTTAACCCGTGAGATCCATTCTACGTTTATTCGTTGAATATTATACCAGAAAAACTTCTCTGTTTCACATATCCGGGTACAGTAAAGAAACTTAGTATCAGCTGTTGTTTATATAAGAATATCACCAGTTTCAAATGTAACCACCTATTTAAATCATATATAGTTATAATTTTTTTAATATGAATAAAAATACTCTCATCGACCAACCTCCTTTTAATCTAATAGTCGATATTAAAAGAGTTTATTTTAAAGTATCAGCTAACCACCCATTGATCATATATCTCATAACTGATAGCCTTTGGACAGCTCATAACCAATGGCTAAATTTGTAAACGTGCCCACCAATGGCAATGACATTGCTGACTACAACAACGGTCGCTTGATCTTTTGTTAAGCACATTTTGGTCCAAATCAAAATAGACGGCTTTTCTGTTCAGTTATTATCAAATTTTGGTTGGGTTCAGTTTAGATTAGACATTAAATAAAATTTTTGAATGTGTAAATTTTAGATTGGAACCAAACCGAACCAAAACAAACTTAATATTTGGTTTTTATGTGAGTTATTATCAACTTTTTAATTTATTTGTAATTTATTTCAAATGTTTGATATAATATATATGTATAATATACTTTTGAATCTGATTATGATAATTAAATTATATTATGACTTTGTTTATTATAAAAATAATAAATAATTTTAATATATTTTAAGAATTTTAGTTTTGAATAAACCAAACGACATCAAACTAAAATATTTCAATTCGGTTAGGTTTGATTTTTGGAGAAGTTTGGTTTTGATGGTGTGAGATTTCACCAATCGAACCCCATTTCGATAATTTGGTCAGTTCAATTAGAAACCAAACTGACCAAATGCTCAGCCGTTTTTTTTTCAAGCTAAACTGAAGTCACTTAATGATATTGTTGGTGGAAGGGAGCTTAACAGTGGAACCTGTGTGTCTTGGATGATTAGAGTTCAAATTACTAATAACATGAAGGAAATTTAATAATTAATATTCTAAAACCACTGAAGGAACACTACGTACTCTAGGTTCCAATATTTTGAGTTCACATTCTGGTTAAATATACATGCATGCACTCCAATCACTCCCAACAAACAATGGAGCGTAAGCCATCGATGATAGTACGTACTTGTGGAGACACTGAGAGACATAGTCTTCACTCTTGATTTGAACGCCTTATTACGTCCAACCCAATACAGAACAGAAGTTGGATTGTTTTCGCCGTCCTGCCATCCATTCTCTCGATATTTCCGTGTATCCAATGCGTGGAAGGCCTTTCAGCGACAAAACAAGAGGCCCAGCTTCTCCCAAGTCCCCACACCAGGGTCTGGCGAAGGACCCCTCTTGTTTCTGTTGTGGGATCATCAAACATCAAGCGCAGTCCTACACGCCACCACCTGAGGCTTCTCTCCAACTGTCCATATAAAATGAGACCCCCTCCCCACTTCTTATCCTCTTCTTATTCCTCGTTACATCAATCAGTTTCTTGACCACGGAGTTTTTCATCAGGTCATTTTATACTGTACATTTCTATATGCAAGGTCTAAGAGTTCTTATCTACTTGTTGTATATATATATATTCATAATCGAAAACAATGGTCTCACAGACCACAATGGCAAATTAATTGGAATCGGATCAGCACTCCAACTTTAGAGTTCGAACGATTCAGAGTATAACTGAACTGTATGAATGAAACCCACAAATGGAGTGGAGGCTTGGAGATTGTAATTAGATAGGAGATTTTATGAAAAGAAATTTTTAGAAAATTCTTTATATGCCCAAATCTAATAAATAAATATATATAATGCTGGGATTAACCAAAACACTAAAACCGAAAGTGGGTTATACGTGTGAACCAATGAAGCCGACTAAATCAATCAGAGAGACTATCAAACTTCCATGCTTCCAAGAACTAAATAGTGAATGCACATAATGTTTATTTTCTAGCTTCCAACATGGCGGCGCTGCTTGATAACTACCAAGACCAGCTAAATACCCCCACCAGAGCTACGGCATCTTTTTTATATAATATCTACATCAAGCTCTTAATAACCATTAAAATTTTCAACGATGATAACCCTGTGGAGACGTGTGCGTTACACTAACCTTCATCTCCACAAATAATAAGAAAGAAAAACCATTAATTTCCAAAATATTGGACAATAAATACATGAAATGATTCATGGATTACTTTGAAAAAAGTAAAAAAATATAGAGACTAATGGAGAATTAACTAGTGCAATTAATTTATCAACATAAAAAGTCATGCATTGCAGAAAAATAATAAAATAAAGAATGAAATGCAAATAAAATACGCAAGCGGGCTCAAAATGGTCGATCCGACGAGTCTTAAAACTGCATCTAACATTAGAGATATAAAAAAGCAGTCACATTAAAATAAAAAAGTAATAAATGAGTCAATTAATTCTTGTTAATCACAACTTAGTTAGAGATTAATTAAGAGAGGGTGGAAATCACGGAAGTTTCGGGAAGACGAATCTTCCATTCCTGACCGTCCATCTCCTCCATCTCCCAACATCCACCGTCCATTTCCCCGCTAGTAGAAACCGCCTTTCTCATTTCTTTTTCTCTTGTTATTTACTTCGCCTCCCCCTCCATCCGTACAGCTGCCGCTTCTTCTCCTCCACCTTACCTGCACCCGAGCCCGGTGAAGGTGAGAGCTTTTGTGCTGTTCATGGTGGTTGAAGATTGCATCTTTTAGTGTTAAAAGTATGGTGTTTCTTGGTATTTTTTATGATTCTCTTTGATGTTGGGAATGTGGGTTTTGTGTAAAGTTGGATGCTTTTTATATGTTTTTGGTTCATATTGTATTGCTTACTTTGTGTTCTAATGCTGCTTTTGCTTTTTCTGCTTTCCAGATATTTGTGTCTGTCTTTGTAATTAAACAAGCTGGCTATCGAAAACCAAGAAGAGGTCGGGGTGGTGAGGGCAAAGCAGAAGAAGGTGATGGTATGTGCTTCGGAACAGAGCAGGGTATAGCTACATAGCATAGCTATGGAAAGACATCATTATTTTGGATTGGTTTTGATTGTTTGATGGTTTTGTGTTTGTGTTTTTTAGGGTGGCCCGATGATGTTTAGTTACGGAGACGACGACTTAGGCCCGCCATGGCTGGTTCCTCTGCTTCAAGCAACCTACTTTGCGCCTTGCAAGTCCCACCCGGATGCCAGCAAGAATGAATGTAATTTGTTTTGTTTAGAATGCACCGGCGGAGCTCTCTGTACTTGCTGTCTCGGCAGTCATAAAGATCACCATGTTGTCCAGGTCTCTGTCTTCTTCATACCTTCCTCCACTTCCCATTGAGTTTTCTTCTTCTTCTCTTCTTTGACACTTCGCTTTTGGGTGTTTGATGTTTTGCAGATAAGGAAGTCATCTTACCACAACGTGATTAGGGTGTCAGAGGTTCAGAAGCTATTGGACATCTCCTCCATTCAGACGTATGTCATCAACAGCGCCAAGATTGTCTTCCTTAATGCTAGGCCGCAGCCGAGGCCAGGGAAAGGTGTGGCCTATACTTGTGAAATTTGCAGCCGAAGTCTTCCCGACCCCTTCCGATTTTGCTCCCTTGGTTGCAAGGTTAATCATATTTATCTAAATCTCCACCTTTTTATTTAATCCAACAAAATCTAAACCTTCCTTACTGTGCTAGTAATCAAGAATCCTATTTAGTTATAAAGCTTTGATTGGTTTCTGTTTTTTCATCCATTTCAAGTAGCCACTTTAGTACACTTCTATGTGGAACCTTGTAATGTTCTTTTGAAACTAGCGTATAGAAATATTTTTGCCAGGCATACGTAGTCGCCCAATTTCTTATTCGTCCGCATTTTTTTAAAGAACGTCACCATTTTGACTTTGTAACTTTGTTTTACAATTGGCCGTATACGGCATCGCATCAAACATTAGCGAACATCTTAATTCTACAATCAATTATCAAACAAGCTGACATTTTGGGGTGTTTCTTTGATCTCTATGCTTTGAATCGTCACTCTGATATTGTTTATTTTTCTGATCGACTATTCTTTGATCAAAAATTGCAGCTAGGGGGCATGAAGTGGGACCCTGAGTTGACCTTCAAGCTGCGGCCGAGTCACAGCTTGATAGAATCGGATGACTCGTACATTGGTGCATTGAAAAAGTCACGGTTGTTGGTCTCCACCAATCGCAGGTTGAAGGAGTCCTGTGGTGATCGGGCGTCATTGGGCTCCGGCGACGACGAGGCTGGGAACTCCTCCACCAGCATTGTCATCCCGGAAACCCCGCCTATCGTCGCCTCTCTGAGGACGAAGAGGCGCAAGGGTACTCCCCGCCGAGCTCCACTCTGAACTCCACTTATCCAAATCCAAAGACAAAAGAAGACAAAAAATAAGACAGAAGAAGATCATCTACACAATGTGAAATAGGTCATACATTGTAGAAGTAATTTATGAAGAAGAAAGCTAGTTTTAGCAAAAGAAAAATCTAGTTTTGGCATTTTTTTGTTCCATGTACATATAGGAAGTGATAATTGGGGTCTCGAGTCAGAAGGTGAAGTATGTGTACCTGGGAAGCATGAAACATCTGATGGATGTGCTGATAGATATTCTTTAATTTTAGATGGAGGTGGATAGCAAGTATACAGACAAGTGCTTGTTTGGTAAGTGTTTTGGGAGATGTACATAAAACCTTGGAAGTTAATATTACAGGAAATGCAATGATAGATATGTTCGTGTTGTGTACAGTACGTTTCCACATGAACATTTCCAGTTTTGTTGTCTTTTTCCATTGATATTCCTACTGGGTTTTATGGTCTGTGCAACAAGCAATGTTCATATTCTTTGGAATTGGGAATGGTACATACAAGAAGACGTCATTCCTTTGGAAACCAATTAGGATAGCCAAACAATGATTTCCGTGTCCAATGGAATACTAAGTGATGGAAATTCTTTAAACCCGTTCCTAAGTTCTCCCCTTATCTTCTTACAAGTTGTCTAGTCTTAAAACCACTACGCTTTATTTGTGGTAGCAAGTGCTAACATTGTGTGACTAGTGTACAGGATGAGGTTGCAAGTGATGGCCAAACACAAGCCAATCCAATGGGTATGGCACAGCTTGTCATGGCCTCGACTTCTCTCGGCTATCAGAGTGTTTGTTTTGGCCTCTTTGAAAAGGATCGGACTTTTTTATGATGTGATTACACAGACTGGAGTTTATGACGAATTGAGAGCAACTCTTACCTATAATACATTGCTCCTGTCTCAGAAGAGAAAAAAACTAGGTGTGAAATAAGCTGGTGTGTTCGGTTCTAATCAAAGTTTTAAATATCGTACCACTTAATATCCTAAATTTGTAATCGGTTATGGATATATTTTATTCAATGGAGTGAAATTGAGTTCAATTAAATTATAAAATTATAAATACAATATTTTATTAATGTCTTTTATGATTTTTTTAAATTAAATCACGGTGGTTTTCGACAAAAGAGACTGGGTTTTGTAAAAAAAGATTGGATTAAAAACCGGATACAAATTAAAATATTACAAAGGTCCAAGTCCTTATTTTGAAGAGTGTTCGCGGGAGTACCGGCTAAGACGAGCTTATAATCTGTGGTTCTAATACCTGATCATACATTGACATAATAATACTCAACGGATAAAAGAAGATTTAGAAACCATTTTCAATATTAAAAATAAGAAGATTTGTAAATTCAATATTAGGAAGATTTATAAGGCCTTACAATAAATTTGGACTCGGATTTGCATCTTCATTATAAATGTTGTAGTAGACAATCATATTGTGAAATAGTCAAGTAGAAATACTAGATGAATCTGCTGTACTTAAGATTAATTTGATTTGATGATCAATAAAATATTTTAAGCAATGTTTAGGAAAGCATTTTGGTAGGTTTCTTTCTAGCGGAAAGAATGCTTTGATCCTTCTCTTTTCCAGACTGGTGGAACAATTACAACATTCATTTTCTTGAGGTATATTAAAATTTTCATCGACAAGAGGAATATTCCTGTTCCTTTTTAAGCGGGTGGAAACTCATTTTCAAGTAAAGAGAATATTATCTTTCCACCAACAAAAATAGTTCCTGCATATCCACTAAATATTAAAACTCTAATGACATCTCTGTGATCAAATATTACTGGTGCCGAACATCCAAAATGCGCTCAATTTTTAAGTATATTTATAACAAATATATAGTAGTACTTCATAAAGAAGGATCTTCTCAAAATATATGTAGTTCATAAAATGCTGATACCATAGTTTTAAGCACCGTTGCTTTAAGGTATATTTGTTTCCATCTGGTCAAATCGGGTTCAACTAGAATATAAAATTATAAAAAAATATTTTTTAAATATTAAAAAAATACTTTAACATCAATATTTTATTAAATACCGTAATTTTTAACAAAAAATAAGATTTTGTGAAAATTTTAGATTAAAGAACTGGGTACAAATAAATATGCTGGAAAGCTTTAAGCACTATTGGATGATATACTAGACATAATTGGGTGGAACAATAGGGTACTTAAAATTAAGGATTGTACTATTTAATTTGCTTGTATAGACAGTTGGGCAAGTAGAGTTAATTTTTTTTTGCTTATCTATTTTTGAGGGCTGATTTAGTTTAAACCAACGTAATTTGTGTTTGTATTTTTATTTCCCATCCATAAAATTTAAACTGATTTTAAAAAATAAAGGCATATCCATTTGTAACAATATTGCCTATAATTTAAATGAGCCATACACCATGTTTACATTTGTTGTATTAAAGTCCTACACCTTTTAGTGATTTTGGATAGAGTATCCAATATATATGTAATAATCAGCTTGTATATATGCTAAAAAAAAACTTCAGACATCTTCCACCCACGTTCTCTACCTATGTAGATTATAGTTGCAAAAATTGGCTAGGTACAAAACTGAGTCAAGCGGTGATCAAGAGTTGCCCGACGACGGACTGGGTGGGGATCCAAGAAGGCAAGGGGAATAATTTGGTGATGCTTCGGCGGAGGCAACGACATCACGACATCGATAAGCAAAGGTGCAACGGCTAGAGGAGGCGTCGTAAATCGGGGCAACGATCAGGGGTTATAGGAGAAAAGTCAAGGCGAGGGTTTTGGGTGGCACTCTTATAAATAAAAGTTAATTCGACTCCGACTAAAATTAAACATAATAACTAACACCTAATAAATTAAAAAAAACATTAAAAAATCCTATAAAATATAATACACTCTATTATATCAAAATAAAATGTTATATAACTAATAACTGACTCAAATTAATTATCAATTTTAACTGATTTAGATCAATTCAAGTGAACTGATTTTTATCTAATTTTTAATAAATCAATCCGATTTAATGTCTGATTTATATTTTTACAACTATGAGGTAGATAGCTGGTAAACAATGGGCCAAATAAATCTCTCAAGGAATATTTCACCCTTTAATGCAGGTTGAGAATGTGGTTTTCAATATACGAACATCATGATTCATAAATAAATCAGCTAAACTTTTATAGATGTCACATTATCTATTATCCGCGGCTTAAGTTAAAAATAAACTTAGAATTTTTAAAAATATAATTTTATTAATTTTTTTTTGTATTATACTTTGATTAGATGGATGTCTTATTTTTAATTGGTGCCCCATTTTTTACCACCATTTTAAATTAATAAGCGTTAGACTGGATGCAAGCCCAAATTTGCATCATTAATTAAAGCTCAAAATTAACTTCAAAACAAATTCTTTTGGTGTAAAGTCCTAACCCAAATCAAACTCAATGGATTTAGGAATAATCTGGCAATTCGGAGGTGAGCGAGTCGAGCTGGTCGAGTAAAAAAATTTCATAATCGGCCCTTTCACATCATCAAGCAATAACACCCAACACGGAGAGAAAGAGACGACCCTTTTGCGTGTCAATAGCCACGCCTCTCCCTCCTTTTTAAAGGAGAAGTCCACAACGAGAGAGATTGTTAGAGCCGTGATGAATCTGGAAGCGCACCCCTCAATGACCCACATATATAATTAACTGTTTTTTAACATCAATCATGTTTGATCATAGACTATGCTTAATACTAATAAACAAGCAAAGTCCAATTGCAAGCAACCCAGATGACGCTTTGGAAACAAAAAAACAACTCGGACGACGGCATCGCCTTTGGGAAGTCCACAGCAAGAACAAGCATGGGACAGATACGGCCGGTGAGCTTGCGTCCTCCCTCGAAGCATTTATGTGAAACTTATTAAAAGATTATTATTCTTGTAATTTAGTTAAATAAACGATTAAAAGTGTTATAAATCATATATTTATCAATGTCGTATTTTAAAAAAATGAATGTATACTCTCATTCCCTCATTCGATTTTTTAAAAGCATCCTGTCGAAAATATCGTATAAACGGTTGTAAGCTAGCTAAGAGTAAAGAGCAGACTCCATACTTCATTGCTTGGCGAGTCGATTTAATAAACTATAGATCAATCCATAAACTAACACAACTTTAAAGCGTTCACAATTTGGATCCTTTTTATCATCCAAATTCAGACCATGCCGAGATGTGACGTGCTAGATTACATCTATATTAACATTATTTAATAATGTTCACGAGTTTTCGTTGTCCTTGGGTGCAAGTATTTTTAATTTCTTGGGACATAGTATCATACGTCTCTTAAATATAATTGTTGGAAATATTTATCAAGATGTCATATTTTATTTTGAATTTAAATAAAATAAGACATTAAGGTAAATACTTCCAATAATGATAATATTATATACGAGGCATAGGTGGTGCATTGTGCACAACTTATATTAGAGATATATTTTAATTTTACAAGCAAAATCTAAATTGAATAAGGAGAAAACAGAGCCTGATTTTAAAGATAAAAACTAATTAAATGAAGAGATAGATCAATTCTACCTGTTGTTTTTATTTTGTTGTATTGAATTAGTTGAATCTTTTATTTCTTATCAAATATGCTTTCGGCTTTTATTAACAAAATAAAGAGTTAATTGATTGGCTTCGGTTTCCATATCTAATTGGTCAAGGGCCATCGGCAGCCAACTGGTAATGGACGCGTGGAGCATAAGTCCACCATTGAATCGGGATTTTTTATGACAACGAGTGGGCGACTCGTGAGCACCGAGTCATGGCCACAATGGGATAATGGAGGGTTTTATTTGCTATTTGCGGCGTATAAAATCGCTGGTCTCACTTCATTTGTTCTTTCTTATCTTCTAAATACGTATTCCATCGTCTGTTTTATTGCCAAGTTGATAAGTGTGATGTTATCAGATGTGACTTGTTCCTCTTTAATATTTGATATATATACGTTACAATATATAATTATATATGGCTATTGAATTTTTTTTCAAGTCTATACAATGTCATAGGCACCTCGTGAATTGCGTAAATTAACTTTTTAAAAATGGTTGTTAAAGACAATTAAGTCTTAATGCAGTCTCAATTTGATTATTTATGGATTCAAAAAATTTTGTGGTGAAAGACGTAATAAACAAATTATTTTGATATATGGTAAGAATAAGTGAACTGATCTTACCCCTTCTATATGAAAGAAAATTGTAACAAGTTTTCAATAAAGTACCAAACTAATATTTAAGCTTAGAACTCATGTGTTTATGTATTAAAGAATCGCGGAACACTTCAGATAGGTTCAACTCAATGCAACTTGAAATTAAAACTTAAATACTTCCGAATGAGTTTTGATGCGGCTCGTAAAAATGTAACCACATACCAAATCAAATTTGAGTTAATTAATTAAAAATAAATTGCTAGTTTGCAGCCCTGGGTCTATGGGTTTGTGCTCGGTGAAAAATAATAAAAATAAAAAGATTTGATTAGGATGGAAACAACTTGACATGAAAATTAGCATTTCTACAATATATTATAATGAATTATAAAAGATATATTTCGCTAAACTAGCTTGAAAATTTTTCTTATATCTTTTAAATTCAAAGTTATTGTACTTATTTTCGAAGTTTTATTTTTTTCTGCTAAAAAAGTCAAAATATTTTTTAAAAAAACATTACGTGTGTGATGGGACTGGCCGAGGTAATGGGCCAAATCGAGCCGACATTCTCACCAATGGATAGGCCGGGGGGCCCTGAAATGGGCTACAGCCAACAACTGATGGACCATGGCCGGCCCATCACCTTGGGGGATTGTTTTTGATACGCTGGCAATAGTGCATGCGGGTGCAGAGACAAAATCGATTTACCAACCTCTTAATTGGTTTAAATTATTACAATTATTAAAATTAAAAAGATATAATTATAATAACTAATTAAGCTCTATTAATTGTGAAATTAAAAAATTGCCACATCGGATTTGCTTTTGTTGGACGTATTAATTACGCCTAATATTAGGGGAGATCATAAATATATTAGAACTTTTCTATTTATAAAAAATAACCTAATTAAACCCTAATTTTAATTTGATACATTGGCAATAGTTGGGTTTAACTATAAATAAGGCTCCCCTCCTAATAGAAAACACATCGAATTATTTTATTCTCTAGAGTGATGTAAGAGAGAATAGTTTTGGTGCTTAGGCTTTCAGGGTCTAGGCTGTGGATCCTTTTTATATATATATTGTTAGTAAAATCGACCTGTGAGAACATCCTCGATCTAATCCGTTGTAAGGTACACTTCCTAATCTTTGATTTATTAAAATCATCATACCATCCATAGCCTTTTGATGTTCTCCACGTTTTTACATAATTTCTAAATTAAATTATGAAGTTTAGAGCTATTTCATACATGATTTGTAATAAATCATGACTTTAATTGAGAGTATTAATTAATAATCATGTTTTTTATGGACTGATTTCAAGTAAATTAATCAGTTTAAATGTTTATACATGACGTGGTTGTCAAATCTTAATAGATATTGACAACTAGATACTAAAATCTTAATAGATATAAAAATCAATTAGATACAAAAATCAAAGTCTTGCAAACTACTAGGGGTATAGAGTACCTTTCTGATCAATTCTAATAATAGTGTGAAGAAAAAGGGAATTCAAAGGCAAATATTTATTCCTTACATGCCGCAATAAAATGGTATTGTTGAACAAAGGAATAAGACCTTTTTAGATATTGTTAGGTCAATAATGGTACAGACTAATCTCCCAATTTCTTTTTAGAGTAATACTTTTTGTCCGCAACTTATATATTTAACCGAGTGCCATCTAAATCTGTTTCTACCACACCTTATGAATTATAGACAGGTGAAACCTAATCTTATTCATTTATGACCTTAAGGGTTAGCCGCTTTTGTTTATGATCCTTCTAACAAATTTGACAAGTTGGGTCATGGAGGACAAAAGTGTGTCTTTATCAGATACACTAAATACTCCAAAAGGCATGTCTTCAATTTTTTAGAGAATAATTTTTCACAAAGAGGTGATATTACATCAGATTTAAATTTTTTTGAGATTTAAAAATCCGACACTAGCATTAATCTACTTTAACCTGCTTCAGGTTGAAGACGTTCACGAAGGATTTAATCCTAGTGGGAGCGAGAGGAAGATTCAAATTCTTTAAGGACCATTATATTTTAGTGAGCATGCCTCTGTCTTTCGAAATCGTTTTGATATCGAGACAAATATTTTAGTGCTTCAAGGGGAAGATGAAATGGTTCAATTTCCAGATGATGATGAACCTAAGACAATACAGGAAGCATTGTCTAGTCCTGATAGTGATAAGTGGAAAAAGACAATAGAAGAGGAAATGTAATCAATGAAGGTTAACAAAGTTTGCACTTTGGTTGATCTTCTTCAAGGACGTAATACTATTGGCAATAAATGAGTTTTGAAACTTAAAAAAGGTAAATGTCTTAGTTGAGAGATTCAGAGCCTGCCTGGTTGCTAAGGGTTACACACAATAGGAAGACGTCAACTATGAAGAATTTTTCTTGAGAAGTTCATCAATTTGCTTGTTATTATCAAGTATAGTATATTTATATCTATAATTACATCAAATGGATGTTAAACCCATACTTTTTAATGGCAAATTGGATGAGGAGATTTACATGCAACAACTAACAGGGTTATACAAGACCAAAATAACAAGGTGTACAAACTCCAATGTTCAATTTATAGCATGAAGCAATCATCAAGATAGTGAAATTTATGTTTGCGCAAAGGTGTAATTTATTATGGTTTTACTATGATTCTAGACGATCATTGTGTGAACAAAAAGCGTTCAGAGAAGTTTTTGTAATTCTATCTTTATATGTGGATGATATTTTGCTAGCCGGTAATAATAAAGAGTATCTATTCTCCATTAAGCTCGGTTGTTCTCTAATTTTGAGACGAAAGTCATGGTTAAAGCTGAATTTATTTAAAATGTTAGAATTCAGTGAGATCGTTCAAAGAAATTACTATTTCTCTCACAAGAATCTTATATTAAGAAGGTTCTTAAACAGTTCAAAATGACCACATGTAAATCCACAAATACCTCAATAGTAAAAGACAAATACCTTAAAACATATCTTATGACTCTAGAAGAGAAGCAAAAGATGACCATAATTATATATGCAAGTGCAGTTGGCACCTTAATGTATGCTATGATATGCACTTGACTAGGTATAGTCTATGTTGTGGGTCTAGATATCAATTAGATTCGAGTCCATTACATTGACAAAGTGTGAAAAGGATCTTCGGATACCTCAAGAGCACTGCATATTATTCTTTTTCTTACAAAAATGAAGATTTAGAGTTGACTGACTATATGCTCATTGGGCTAATGATTTGGAGCATCACAAATCTAATTCTACCTATGTTTTCTTGCTAAATGAAGGTGTTATTGCTTGGGTAAGTAAGAAGCAGACATGTATTACTTTATCAACCTTGGAGGTAGAATTCGTAGCTCTTGTGAGTGCAGGGCAAGAAGGTATTTGGTTGAGATATTTTCCATATCATTTTGGAGTTACAACTTCATCTTTGTGTCTTGTGACTATCTTTTGTGATAATAAGGCCCTCATAGCTTATACTAAGGTTCTCAAATATCATAGCAAAATGAAACACATTGATATCAAATTTAACTTTATCAAAGACATAACACAAAAAAATGAAGTGAATTTGAAATACATTTCTACATAGATGATTGCAGACCCATTTACCAAACCTATTATTCGAAATTTGTACGACTCTTATGTTAGAGTGATGAGATTATATTCCTAGATTTTATATATTTCATTAGACTTTATTATATTCTCTGCTATTTATAATAGAGATATATTTTTCACTTCTTTGTAATTATACTAAATACATGAATAATATGTCTAATAGGATGAATGACTCTCTCACCGAGTATTTACCTCTATTGCTAGAGAGTAATGAGAGATGAGACTTCATTATTTCATGTCATGTATGACGCCTTGATAAATCAAAATGAGATTGCTTTCTATATGGTCCATATGGTTCTTCACAATCATATATCCTATAGATAATCAGATGTAAGACTTTAGATAAATACAATGTTGATGTAACTATGCTAAGTGTCTTAGGTCAATTACTATTTAATAATTATTTGACAAAGATTAGTATGCTTTATGAATAATACTCTTCTAAGTATAAAATTTACCATAGTATGTGATTTGTACCGCATGTGCTCTTTCAACCAGAGGATAGTAAGAGAATGGTATTTGTTTTCCCATTGTGTGAGATTTTCGAAGTAGTATTTGTTTCTTTTTACCTTCATATTTTCAAATATATTTGATACGATAAAATTATAGAACTTTCTTTAGCTTGCTACCTTTAACCATAAGTGGTTTTGTGATAACGGGCTTGTCTGGAAAAATCATTATCTTAGTTATGAAAATAAATATGAGTGTGAAAGGAAGACTATTGACCGTATCCAAATCATGATCATTATTGAGCCAAGATGGGTTGAATAATGTAAATACTAAGAATAAAGTCACTTAATATATGAGGGTTTGAAACTTCAATAATGTTTTAGGGGACAATGAGTACTTGAAAACTCCTATTTTATCCTTAACATGTGCATTTTGGCAGCTCTATTGTGTCAATTTTCTCACTGGTATGATAGAGCCTGGAAATCATCGTCACGCATTTCATATTTGTGTGGGAGAATTTGGGACGCGTCCATGTGTTAAAAGTGTGTTACTCCTTATATTGTGTGAGTGAGAGATGTTAGAGCGATTAATTACGTCCAATATTTGGGGAGATCCCAAAATCTACTAGGACTTTTTCTATTTTAAAAAAATGACCTAATAAAACCTAATAATTATTAAATACTTTTTATATTTATGGCAAAAGTATATATTAGATGATACATATTCATGTTCGAGTCTTATTGAGTTTAATTATATATAAGAGTCCCCCCTAATAAAAAAACACGTCAAATTATTTTATTTTCTGGAGGGACGTTGGAGAGAAGAGTTTTGGTGCTTATGCTTAAGGGATCTAGGTTATGGATCTAAATTATTCTTGTATCTCCTGAATAGAATCAACTTGTAAGAATATCTTTGATCTAATCTACTGTAAGGTACGTTTTCTAATCTCTGATTTATTAAAATCTTCAGCTTTAATAATTGCTACCTCAAATCTAATTTTGTATGTGATTTGAGTACATAATTGCTATTTCGTAGGCTGGCCACGAATCTATGCGACTGTTATCAAATGTCACCTAAAAAATGTCTATTTAATTAAAAAAATAAAAAAATATCATAAATAATTTTTAATATTATTAAATATTGGTGTAACAGGAGTTAATTACCAAATGCGAAACTTTACGGTAATGGCAAACTTGCCCTCTCTCCCCGAGGAAAAATAAAAAGTCTAATTTAATCATTTGTTTACTAGGGGGAGCGACAAGAGACCGAATCAACATAACAACGCGCTGAGAGGCCGACAAAAGCCGAAAACAAGTGAAGTTTCCTTCTCACAGACCAAACCGTGGGCCGAAAGGTGTCTTCACCTCAATTCTCATTCGAAGTTTCTTCTTCTATTCCTCATCGATTCTCCCCTTCTTCAACCCAACAAATCAACAAAAGGCCAGAGCTTAAACCAATCACGTGTCTTCGGTCTTCAATCAACCCAAGGTCCACATCCAGGAACTTACCCAAGTCAAGGCACCCATTATACAAAATTTACGGAACTAGTCGGGAAAGTTCCTAAGTTGCCAAACATTCCACCAATAGCTTTCCTTCAATTAGTTATATATATGCGTGCACACCATTGATTCACGTACTTTCATATTTACTATTTTGTGCTTTGGATTGCATGGGTTCTTGCATCTCTCTAGACAACGCCGGCGGTGGTGCCACCCAAGTCCAGACGACCAAGGTGATCACCCCATCCGGCCAACTCCGGCAGTACTCCGACCGGATCACCGCGGCCGAGGCCATCGTCGAGCCCCTCACCTTCCTCTGCTCCTCCGACCTCCTGTTCGTCGACGAGCCCATTCCGGCCCTCCCCCGAGACCACCTCCTCCACCTGGGCCAAGTCTACTTCTCCCTCCCCGTCACCATGCTCGGGCAAACTCTGACCGTCGACGATATGAAGATTTTGGCCTGGAGGGCCAGCGGCGCAATGGCCGAGTCGACGAAGAAAGAGAAGAAGGTTAGGGTTTTCCTGTTTCTTGACGAGGATGTAGTAGTGGAGTCTCGAAAATCAGCCCCGGCAAAGGCTACGAATAGGAAGCGTGGATCAATGAAGAGACTGCAGAGGAGCGCGTCGAGGAAGGCAAGGTTGGCGGTGAGTTCGTTCAAGATGAGGCTTTCTACCATCCATGAAGAGACGCTTTCTTCTAATTAGAGTTGATTAATTCGGTTCCTTTACTGCATGGGCAAATATAATTTTTGGCTCATATATTTGTATCTCACTATTCTTTTATTTATTATTTATAGAGTTAAACAGCTGTTGATACTTTTCGTGTATTAAAACACTCCTTGTTTACTGTAAAAAGGGAGAGCTTTTCCTCCTTGTTTACTCCTTGTTGATATTATTTCTAATCAACTGTCAGATGCTTTTCCTTGTGAAATGAGTTTATATGATATGGAAGTAATGACGTTTCAGTTGAGGAGATTAGCCCATGGATGCCCTCACTGAGCCACGCAATTATAAGATTGAGAAAAATGTTAGAGAATGTTTGGTCGCCTTGCTTTGAGCCTCTTTATTAGAAAAACATAAAGTTATTATGATAACAAGTAAAACATGTGTTTGTCAAAACGTTAATAAAATATAAAATGATTGTGGCAACTTTTAAAAACTTTTACAAAATGTTATGAAATAAAAAAGAGGGTTGAACCATTTTCATTTTTTTTAAAAAAATATTTAAATAAAACTGTCCCTATAGTATCCCTGCCAATTGTTATTTAATGAGCTCTACCATTTTAGAATTTTGTATAATCTAAACCCTGTTAGGTTGCAGTTTATGTTCAACTGCAATTTAGTAACAATATTACTCAATAAGCCACGCAATTTTAAGTAGAGAAAAATATAATACTGCTACATGCAACACCAAAATTTCCCTCACCTTTCCTCCTCTTTAGTTTGAATGGCTTATTTAATGAGCCACATGGATTATTGCTCTACCATTTTACATAATCGTAATATAAAACTTATGCAATAAATTTTTTTTGAGATTTTATATAAAATTTTATATTGTACCCAAATGCCCTCTCTTAAATTACAGTTTCTGTCCAACTGCAATTTATTAACGGTGCTCTAATTAATTAATCAATCATACAAAGTTATATATATGTTTCCATTGAATGGATATTGCTGTCCAACACTAAACATTGTGAATTCAAAAAGAAATCACAAAAGAGTATATTATGAATATTTTACCAAAAAATAGAGGATTGTTATTGATATTACCAATTGATGGGAAAATTCAAACAAATTACCTAGTGTTGGGATCTGAGAGTCAAACAAGGGTTGGCATTATGGATTGGGAGTTGAATTAACGTCAGTGCACCACCTTCCTCCGGAATCATGTAGATCCACTTCTTACGCTGCTGAAGATGTTGGGTTCGGTACTAGTACGATGAGTCAGGCTCCTTAGCTTGATGAGTCTTTCCTCTACCGGCTCGAGGATTTATAGACCCATGAATAGGATAGGTAGAGATCACAAAGATGAAGAAGAATATGAGGGCGAAGGCAGAGGCTCAAGAATGCTAGCTTACCTAGCTTTTTATGAGAGAGACCCAGGGAGGAGGCTCAAAGCTGAGAAGACCAACTTTTCTAGTTTATTAGTGTTGCTTTGGATACTCAAATGCTTCACAATATGATGGCCATATGTAGAGAATAGCGTCGTGGCCTTTTTGATTATGACACTCATATGCCCCTTGTGATCCTCCTACCCCTCATTTTAAATTTGAATTATATTTCATACAGGACATTGAATATTTTATTATATTTTAGATTTAAATTCTATTCTATGGTTATATAATAATAATAATAATAATATCTATTTATTTATAATCTTGTGTTATTAACGGGTAATTTAACACAAAAAATAACAATTATTAAAAAAATGGGTTATTTTGTGACCAATTTATGACTCGTCGTATCTACAATTGAAACCCAATTTCAAAAGTTTAGTGACCGAAGAATTATTGTGGAGCTGACATTGAAACTGAATTTACTACCGGAAACCAAATTAAAAATAATTTATAATCGGGCTTATGACCGCAAACACAATCACTAATTTAAAAATCGAACTAAAATAGGCATGCTTGGTTTTACTTATGCTACTGGATTCTTTCCGGTTTCAAATTTTATTAGCAACCTTAGCTATCTGTGAGCGGATTATGTAGTTGTAAATTTTATCAATGACCGCATCTATCGTCTTCAGTGACTAGATTTCGAATCACTAAACACCACTTTTCTACTAGTGCATGAAAAGAGGAAATTTAATTAAAATACTAAAACAACCCTTAAAATAAAAATTTAAAGAAACAAAAAGAGATTCTTGACAGGCGGCCGAGCCACCCCTTAGTGGCGGGTAGGTGCCCTGATATGGCTAGTGATCTAACCGCCTTTGACAAAATAAAAGAAGGAAGAAGAAGAAAGCAGGGTTGGCAAAATCCGTTTACAAGAGTTTTTATTTTTATTTTTTATGTTGGTCCAAGGGGGAAGGGGGAATCCAACCGCCCATCATCAAGGACAGCTAGATCACCACCACATTGGGGTGGTCTGGCCACTTATTAAGAAAAAATATTTTTTAAAAAATATTTTTTCCATATTTATTTTTCATCTTAAAGGTAGTTTTGGTAATTTAATTAAATTTCCCATTTTCTCATTATTTGCTTGATTTTCCAGCCAATTAGTAATATCAATAAAAATTCTCCCTTTTTCTAGTAAAAAGCTCATATATTATCCTTTCATATTATTATTATTATTACTATTATTACTTATTATTATTATTATTTATTATGATTATTATTATTATTTATTATGATTATTATTATTTATTATGATTATGATTATTATTATTTATAATAATAATACTAATAATAATAATAATAATTATTATTATTATTATTATTATTATTATTACTATTACTACTATTAATATTATTATCATCATCATTATCATTATTATCATCGTTTAACCAATAAAATAATACTGAATAAACTTATTCATACAAGAGTCATACTCATTCACAAATGGGTATAACTCTACTCTACAAACATTTATTACTTTTCATGTAGCTATGTCTCATCCTCACAAACGTATACTCTATACTAAATAAAATAATACCACATAATCATTTATAATTTAAAGAGTCATGCCCGTTTATGAATAAGTTTGACTCTTTCTAAAAGCAAGCACGAGTCTTTGTGTATGTTATCCTATGACTTTTCCACTAACTGTTTTTTTCTTTGGCAACTCTTTTAGATTGTCTTCTCTTTATCCTAAATCATTTTATTACCAATATTTTTTATTTCTAATATTTAAAATAATTTTAATGCCCCATCATATTCAATAATAGATTGTACTATTGTCATGATGGGGAATTATATACAATAATGCAATAATAAATTTTATTATTGTATTATTGTAGATGAGTGAAAATATTAAAATGTCTACAAGTACGTTTTATTCGTGTATTTTTGCTCATATAACTCCACTTTTATTTTGTAATAGCAATTTTTTTACATTAGCTATATTTTAATTTAATTTGACTTTTTTGGTTTCCATGATTAGACAAAAGGCTCTATAATTCTATGTTTATAATTAAGAGCTTTTTACCCGAAGGTGGCCAACAGGGTGGCTAATGTGTGGGCCTGGCCTAGCCGCCCCATGCCTTAGCAACCACCACCGACGGTGTCTTGGTTATAAAGAACAAATTTAAGTTAGAGGGTAATTATGCCACTGTAAAACTTTTTTCTTTTTTGGTAACTATGCTTAATTCTCCCATCAACCGGGAATATAAAAAATATCCTCCCTTTTCTACTAAAAAGTTCATTTATTAAATCTATCGCCTATTAGATTTTTTGAGATAAAAATAATGTAATATTTATTAATACATATCTTGTGTTTTGTATGGCTCGTGATTAACAAGACTAGAATTTACAACCTACTAATTTCACATTCATCTTAAGTTATTTTATTAAGTGCTCAATTTATTAATATTGGGTTAATCTCACATCGGTCGCTAATAATATTGGCGACTAATATATAGGCTAATGAGAAAGCCTTATTCATTGAATTAACTTTTAGATTAAGAAAGGCCTGATTTAGTTTTTAGATTAAGAGAGGCCCGTAATACCTATTGTATGTCCCTTTTGAGGGCTCATAGGGCCCAACAATTATATTGATTAATATTTATGATTTGTATGGACTGAGGTTCATTTAAAAATGCTATTTGAAGAATTTTGATATGATTTGTGAAGGAGAAGATAGGACAAGGATTTGTTATGCTGAGAATGATCAGTTCGAGAGAATATGAGAATTTGATATGATTTGTGAAGGAGAAGATAGGAAGGATTTGTTGTGCTGAGAATGATCAGTTCGAGGACAAGGAAGAAGAGTTGGTTTGAGTAGATAGAGGAAGACGTTGAAGAAAAAGCGAAGGTAGTCAGGAAAGGGTGGTAGACCCAGCAAGAGGGAGCAGAAGAAAGGTTGGAAAGATAAATAATTTTTTCGCCATTCAAGGCTGGATTAATTGCTTGGATTTTGATTTTAAGAAATAGCGGTGGCCAAGGCTACCAACTTGGCTTCGTCTATTTTATTTGGTTGGCTTTGTGTGTTAATCATAATGCCGACAAATGACTTTTACTAGAAAGAAACACATAGTTTCACCTAGTTATAGAGTCTCACAATCAACCTTATTTAAAATTCAACACGGTAATGTAGCATAGCAACCACATGGGTCATAATTTAGTCTCAATGTTATTTAACTATTTACCAATAGTTATACGGGCATCGTTCTCACCTCTCAGTTCCAGTCTAGTCTACCTGGTTTTCTAAATCATCTAAAGCCAAAGCTCTATTTATATTATTAGTTCAGATGATCAAATCATCGAGCAACAGCAAACAACTCCAATGCTTCAGATCAACGCGGAGTATGACCTTCGTGGAAGAAACAATCGACTAAATATATCTGTACAATATCATAGGATTACAATTATCAATAACATTACAGAAAAACATATGATATACTCAACATCATAATTGTATCTAGTATAACAAGCAATAATCATATATCAGTATATCAGAAAGAAACTTGTACCAGCTGAAATCATCCAGTAATTACTCCACTCTATGCTATTTCACTCAATGGCATACAATACTATATTTAACACTATTCAACCATAAACTTTTGCTTTGAGAACAACGTTTTTAACGTCCTAACCAGGTTCTCAAAAGAACCAGACCGGATGTTGGGCCCTTTGGGCCCCCACCCAAGCTCCGAAATACTGTTGGGCCCTTCGGACCTCCAAAAAACTTCAAACAATTAAAAGAAACTCGCAATAGGTGTCACGAGCTCTCTTAATCCAAAAGCTAGCTCAATGAATAAGGCTTTCCTATTAGCCTATATACAAGTCATCAATAACCTCTACGACCGATGTGGAACAAACCCAACAACTCGCCTTCACATATCGGGGTGGCCTGAAACCATCATTGTCAAACCCAACAACTTGCCTTCACATATCGGGCGTGGCCTGAAACCATCATTGTCTGACACACTCCCCTTAAATCAGGCGCCCACCTGACAAACTCCTCTTTAAATCATCAAGTGGAACCCATGAAGGAAACAACAATAATCATAATAACAATCGATGCAAGCAAACCCTTTTCAAATTATCAGGTGGAACCTATGAAGGAAACAATAACAATCACAATGACAATCAGTGTAGGCAAACCGGCTTGAACTTAGTTCTGATACCACTGTGTTGGGCTCCCACCCAAGCTCCGAAACACTGTTGGGCCCTTCGGGCCCCAAAGGGACTTTAAACAACCAAAAAAACTTTCAATAGGTGTCAGGGGCCTCTCTTAATCCAAAAGGTAGGTCAAAGAATAAGGCTTCTCATTAGTCTATATACAAGTCACCAACAACCTCTACGACCGATATGGGACAAACCCAACACCGGAGACATTACCCAATAAATCAGTTGAACAATTATTTAATTTATTTTTGCTAAATATTATCAGAGAATAGCTTTGAAAGTGCAGGAAAACCCAATAAAATCTCCAAGATCTTAAATTTTTTCCTAGTGTCTTAGTGTTGAAAATCAGTTTAAAATCAATGATCATTAATCTCAATGATCATGCATATAGTAAAACAATATATAGAATTTCAAATACCGTAATCATGTAAAATCAATAGTCACCAATATTCCAATGAAACGAAGCATTCCCTAGAGCGATTCCAACTCCTTAGCAGGATATAAACCTACGCATTTTTAAAAATAAAAATGTCAATAACAAACATTGGTGGTCCTCACATAAATAGATGAGTTGTACACAACTTAAGTTATACAAACCATATATGCTTGAAGCCAAAACTAATTATAGTTTATGGAGATAGGTTACCTTGGTCTCAATGAGACACTTCTATTGGTACAATACAGAATGATACCCTAATATAGTACATTCAAATAATACAGTAGCACAACACATTATAATTCAAAATAGTAGTACAATACAAAATAATACAATATTCCTTGGATATCATCAATAGAGATATAACAGTAATAGCAAATACCTCGACATCCAGTCAATAGTTATAACAATAACAATAGGCACTAGAACATTTAGTCAATAGGTATTACAGTAACACTATCAGTATAATAATGGTGAAAATATCAATAATAGTTTTAATAGTACAGTATCAATATCAATATTAATGACAATGTAGTAACAATAATAATATTGATATCAGTAAGTACAACACTATCAGTTTCAATGATAATAATAATAAAAGTAACATTCATGGCAATTGTAATAGTTACAGTCTCGACAATCTTATTGGTAACTCTAACTATAATGATAGCGATACATCAATAATAATTGTAACGTTAACGGTAGTGATAGCACGCCTGATAATGATATCAATAGCGATAATGATAATGGCATCACCAATGATACGATAACAATAACGGTATGGCCACAGTAACTATATTAAAAGTGATAATGAAGACAATAACGATATGGTATCAGTAATCATAATTTTGACAGTTTAATAACACAATCATGTGAAATTTAATAAACTCCGCATGATTGGGGAAACTACAACATCATATTCATTTAACAGTAAACATATGATGAGTCTTATGAATTTGGTATTCTAGCTCCTAGCAATTAGTCAGCACAAGCAAGCAGCTTCAACGTACCTAATCGAATATGCAAACTCAAGTACAGTCAATATGACATCCAATTCATGTTATGAAGTGTACCGTATTCGTAACAATTATAACAGTAAAATAGTTGAAATGATCCAATTAATCAATCAACAGTCACGGTCAAACAACGTCAACCTTAAGTAGTCAATTAGTCAAAGTCAATAGTTAAAATAGTTGATTTGGTAAATTCAATCAAACCAGTTAAAACATTTGATATTAGGTCAAAACAATCAAAAATGTCAATTAATTAAATAGTTACCCGTTAACAGTTCAAAAGTCAAGCAATCAATGATCAGACAATCAATCAAACAGTTGGACAATCAGACAATCAATCAAACAGTTGGACAATCATCTAACTGGATTGTCAAGCTCTTAAACAATTCATAGCCAATTAGTTAAAATAGTTAGGGTTAGAAAAATAATTAACTGATCAAAACTCTATCCTCAAAAAACATGAGTCTAATAAGTTGTAAATAACTCAAAGCAATCTAAAATGACCTAGATTATTCATAGACCGAGTTTTGTAACGTGCACACCATACAGAATATTTATCAGTTATATATAACTGATAAATAAATAATAAAATACATGTTATATTTCCTTATAATGTCATTAAATATAGAAGATATATTAAAACAGGAATACACTAAAAACAAATTTTGAATATTTAATTATGCTCAATAGACAATTAAAAGTTCATAGAAATTTTCAGAATTTAAACACTTATCATTGACTCCACTTAACAATTTCAATAAATACGGTAAAATATGCAGCGGATCAGAATAGTACAAACATGTCACAATCATGTCAATTCAGTGATATGCATGTTTAAAATCGTCCGGTATCAAGAAATATACCTCAAATCGTTAAAAATGAGTCAAAACCAGCCCAAATTGGACCAAATCTAGGTCGGATCAAGTAAAATGGATAGGGCAGACGATGTCCGAGTCGTGTCCAAACCGAGCCCAAAAGGTTGGTCCGATCGGCTCGATGATGGCTAGGTGGCTGGAAAGGATACTGGCATTGGCATCACAGTGGATGGCGGCAAAGGTCAGATACGATAGTATCCACGACAACGAACACGTCGGTAGTAACAGTGACACCAACGACGGGTGGCCGAAATCAAGCTAAAAAATGGCTCGCCGGCAATGGTCGAAGGTCCAAATAGGTTCCAAAATGGCAGCATCTCAAGGGCAGCCAATTTTCAGGAATTGTGCGCTAACAACGGTGAAAGTGTTTGGGTATTCGGTGGCGGCAACTGGAAATGGAGCTCCAAGATGTGATAGTGTACCAGTAAGTATAGGACCACATTTTCTGTAGTATGAGTTAGGAGAAAGATCTAACAGATCAACAAATACAAAAAATTTAGAACCGTAGTAGTATGAAAGGCTCGTTAAGAATGGTGGATTATGTCTCATTGGGAAGTTGGATGCAGAAGAGGTATTCTTGTAGATATCATCAGCCATAAGAGTGTTTGATAGTATGACATGCCCAATGGAGCACAGAGTACACATCATTACTGGGGCATTCCAAGACGAAACTATAATATGGTGGGTGTGAGATCCCTCAACTTAGTCTGACATCTAATACCTACCAGGTAAAGATCTTCTTTATAAGTGAGAATCGACAATAAATCTTTAACTTTGGTTAACCATTTTAAAGAAATGACTTAGGCCTATTAGTTAGCACTTTGAGCCAGGCGTTACAAATGGTATTAGAACAACCTAGTTCCATATTAAATGGTGTACTGGACTACGAACATTGGCTAGGCTCTCAGTCATGGGCCATGGAAGGTTGTGAGTCACAAGCCATGGAAGGTCATGGATTAGGGCTAGCTATGAGCCAAGTGTAGGAATTTTGGGGACAAAATTCCCTGAAGTTGGTAGATTGTGAGATCCCTCAACTTAGTCCGACATCTAATACCTACCAGGCAAAGATCCTGTTTATAAGTGGGAATGGACTATAGATCTTTAACTTGGTTCACCACGTTTAAAGAGATGACTTAGCCCATTACGTTGTACTTTGGGTTGGGTCATTATAAATTGTATCAGAGCAACCTGGTTACATGTTAGATGGTGGGCTAGACTAGGGACATTGGCTAGGCTACCAGTCACGGGGTAAAATAACGTCATGGGATGGGGCTAGCAACGGGCCAAGGGTAGGAATTTCGGGGATGGAATTTCCTGAAGTGGGTGGATTGTGAGATTCCTCATCTTAATCCCACATCTAATACCTACTGGGAGAAGATCCTGTTTATAAGTGAGAATAGACTATAGATCTTTAACTTGGGTCACCACGTTTAAAGAGATGACTTAGCCCATTGCGTTGCACTTTGGGCCAGGTCGTTATAGTGGGACTCAGTGTAGAATTCTATATTTGCGCATTGTAAACCTCAGGACATCATTTGGGAGGAATTCAAAGCGGAATTTAATGGACAGTACTTTCCGCCAGATGTCAGGAAGAAGAAGGAGCGAAAATTTCAGACATTGAAGCAAGGACCCATGACAGTGGTGCAATACGAGACAAGGTTTAGAGCTCTAGAAAGATTCGTATCGGATTTGGTTCCTATTGAAAGAAGAAGGATAGAATATTTTTATGAAGGCTTTCATCACGAGATGAGGATGGCCTATTTGGATAGGAAGTTTGCTACCTTCGATGATGTAGTGAGAGTTGCAGGTGAGGCAGAGCGAGTTATAGCTACTCGACCTCGCCGAGATTTTAACTAGAGGCAGCAACATCCAAGGTCATATCAGCCAGAGCAGGGAGCACAACAGAGACGTCGAACAGATACACTAGTTGCTATGAGGGCTATGGATGGCCAAGTTCAAGGCAACAGATCATCTTTCTGTCAGAATTGCCAACGTCATCATGGAGGTGAATGAAGAGTAGGCACTAACACTTGTTATAGTTGCAATCAGCCAGGACATTGAATCACAAAGTGCAAAGTAGGCACTAAGGTATGCTATAGTTGCGGTCAGCCAGGGCATAAAGCCGCAACCTGTCCAACTGGTAAGAACTAGCAGTTGACACTCCAAGCGTCTCAATAAAGACTTGCACTCCCACCTCCCCAGCAACAAATGGTAATTGCTATTGCTGGCTGCAGCCAAGCATATAGGGAGGAAGGTGGTCGAGTGAGATAGGGGAAACGGAAGGGAGAGGGAGAGGTTTGGGTGACTCTTGGCTTGTGGCAAAGAGGCAGTAACAACATGCAGCCGATGTCGACCAAGGAAGAGGCAGGGGTGGTGATGCTTTGACGGTGGCGAACAGGGTAAGGAGTGAGAAAAGCAGGAGGGGGAAGGAGGAGGAGAGGCTAGGCAAGTGGACGGCTGTGGCACTTGTTGGCGATGTTGCCGGCGGCGAGGTTGTCGGTGGTGTAGGTGATCGTTGGGAGAAAGGAGGAGGAGATGGTGACGCAGGGGAGGAGAAAAGTCAGGAAGATTAAAACACAAGGGTAATTTGGTAATAAAAATTTGTTTCTCTCTCAATTTAAGTCAATAATAATAAATAAATTTGTAAAAATGTAACATTAAATATAATAAAATACCATAAAATAAAGTAATAGTGTCTGAACTCAAATGACATGTTCTATGCCTGTTAACCCACTCAAAAAAATAACTAACTCATCCTAACGCAATAAATGACCTAATTTTAACTCTATTGTCAAATGCATAAAATAATAAAAAAAAATCCATCATACTGTCATATATTCTAATAACTTATTTTGTTGTTGTCTTACTAACATTATTCTCATATACTTAAATACCATTTCATTGCTCATAGCACATAGCTGGCCTCGCCTTAGCAGGAGTGTTCCAAAACTGACTTGACTCAAGCCAACAGCTAAATCATCTGGTTTTCCAATATAAAACCTTGACTCGAATCATAATTTTTATAATATGTCCCTTTGTTTTACAAAAGAAATAGTTAGATTCCCTCTTGTCATTGAAATGGATAGGTCTTTTGCTTTTCCCTTCATACGCCTGACTTTTCTTTCTTGTTTTTTCCACGAGTCACTATGTGTACACTGCCACCTATATCATTAATCAATTTCCTTTCTTCTTGAACACACATGGTTAAAAGTTCATTTATTGACCATTTTTCCTTCTGTGTTATAGGCTATTTTGAAAGGACCGTACTCAGATAGGATAGAGTTAAGGATGAAATACACTACAAGAGACTCAGAAATCTCAATATCTAGAGACTTAAGTTGAGAAGCAATATCTGTCATTTCCATGATGTGCTTACGCACACCACGAATACTGGTAGCTTTATTGATGATAACTTTACCATCAAGGTATTACCTAATGATTTGCTTGAAGTGTCAAACTGTTAAACAATAGCTTTCATATAATCCTTAACCAACTCACTTGCAAGATTTGACCCATGAATAATAGTTATAATGCAAGACTTAATAAACATCAAGGTCAAGTGATTGGATCACTCCCAACATTCATTTAGTAAATTCTCGCTTTGAGTGCTAAATTTAGTGGGAATAAGATGTTCATTCTTACGAAGAGCATAGTCAAAGTCCATGTACCCTAAATGAAGGAATTTTTCTTTCCATTCCTTGTAATTATAATCACCACTTAAAAAAGAACCTCATATTTATCATTAAAAATTATCAAAGATGAAACTGTTACAAGAAACATATAACTATGCTTACTATCACAAATATTGATGTCTATATACCATCATTATAGTTGTATCCTTATTAATGTAAACATAATAAAATGAATCAATATATTATTACAATCTACCTATGGGCAAAGATTTTAACACAAAATAAATTCATGTACTACTTAAACGATGAAACTATAAAAATATTAAATATCTCTCGATGCTTGTGGGTTAATTAAGAAATATAAATATTTTCTATTTCACCCTAATTATATAAAATAATCATAATAACCTCCATGTGGGGTAAAATTATTATAATCACAATGTTTAATTAGAATTTGATGTATTAAAATTCATATGTGATATATATATATATATATATATATATATATTCACTTTATGTACATTCTATCATAATTAAAAATGTTGCGGCAACACTTCAATTAATTTAAAATACACTGGTCACTTAACATCAACAAAAATATATTTAAATTATTATGTCATGTTCAAACATTTCAGGTGCATACATGGCATACATAAAGATACAAATAACCTAAAATTTGTATATGAACACTCAGTCACATGCACAATAATAAATAAACATCTAATAATTTGGTTTGGACAGTCCTTGAACATCGCATGGACAACTTGGACATCACTTGAACACGGTAAACAATTCATAGACATACTAACTTTATTGTCCAAATATATTTAAGTAGGTGTATGGACAGCTATATAAATCAAAATAGTTCGATCAATATTCATGCCTGTGACCAGACTATTTATTGTTTATAAAAATAATTAGATTGTTCATGGACAAAGCATAATATATATATATAATACACATAAATAATTGTCAAACTGTCCATTACAGTTCATTTGTTAGACTATTTATTTATTCACTAAATTGGTCCCCAATATTATATGAAATAATGGGCTATGAATAACTTATTCAAGCTTAACCCAAAAATATGCCCAACACAAAAGTAATAAATAGTTGTAGGTCAGAATTTTTTATTATTTACATTAACTCACATAAAAATTATCACAATTACCTATATATAAGTGAGAACATAGGCTTTAAAAATATAACTTAAATTTGGGTTTTAGATAAGTGACCTTTACATATTTCTAAACCCATAAAATAAGAATAAAGCCATGAATGACTAAATAAATCCAGCCCATTTAAAATCATTATTTTAAATTATTAAAATTTATTCAACCCTTTATTAAAAATTTTCAGCAATATAATTTTTATAATGATTTAAAATTATTTCACCCCTTAATTGACATTTATGTAACATGTGCCATTAATATGGCATAACTGTGAAAAACGGTAGTGTCTCCTCTTCCATGGGTTTGTTCTGGCAAGCAAATTCTATTTTTTTATTTGACCCCGTAAGTTATAGATATTATAAACATTATACTCACATATACATTATACTCACACAAAATAACCCACAATCAATTGAATGAACTGAAAAGGTTATTTTTTTCCTCATCGATTTTATGCACCACTTTGACGACAATTATTAATATTGTCATCATATCAATTGACAGTAATGAGGAAGAAAGGTTTCCATCATGAATATTACGATAATTATATAAAATTGAGAAAAAAATTCATTGGAAAAATTTTACTAAACAAAAATTCAACCGATGAATGCTTTAATATCAAATATATATTCATCATAAATATATTTAAAATAAATAAATCATACCTCTTGTCATTATAAAGTTTTACAAATGCTCTTCAATTTTTTGATCTATTGCACTTTCAAAGTGATGGCAGGAAAAAAGAAAAAATTGCTTAGGAACCTCAAAGAAAAATGTCATATTTAACTTCATCCATCAAGAAATTAAAAGAATAACCACTCTATGATAATTATTCTTAATTATACAACTAATTAATATATTTAAATCATAATATATAAACTATGTATGATAAGGACCACGTCAAGTTAGAATAAAAATTCTTACAATAAGCACGTAAAACCCAACGTATGAAGTGCATATGTAACAAACGTCTCATAAATCAGGTATCTAGAAAAATTAATGCAGCTTTGAAAAAGAAAAGAACAAGTCAATGACCATTTAGCCGATAGAAGTTATGTTAATCGTTTCAAGCCCAAGTCAAGCTTCTTCCAAAGACCCGTAGCTGCATCCGGCGAATCACCAGGTCCACTTTGGGCGAGAAGCTCATCATCGAAAAAAATCAAAGATCAGATGTTAACGTTCATATGTCAATATAACCAATAAAAAAGGAACATGATTTACAAATCGTTTTATTCAATTCTGTTTTTTTAAGGAACTATCATTCATTTTATTTAGATACATCATAACATTTGGCTTCCGACAAGCTCTGAAACATCACTTGAATGAAGTGTTTAATACATATCCATATATAAATGCCCATGTTCTAGGATTTAAACACATATAAACACATGTAAACACATGTAATATCACACAATATCACAACCAGGTAAACATTTCACATATGTAAATTTCATAATAATCATAGAAGGGCAGAACAACACATGAAAGCAACCCCTGCCTTACTATATATTCTGTTACTTCGATATGAAACCCCCACCACAGCGGCTATTATGGCTGTCGGATCACCAAGAATTGCCGAGACAATAATCCTAATAGCTCCCCCTGCTATCTGGCAGCACCTTCTCACCTTCCCTCCCTTCACCTTATGATGGTTAACCAATGTCCCCTTGAGACTAGGAAGCCTTGTCTGTATGTCCCTCATCTTGTTCTTATCAATGTTCAGATACAGGGCTTGCCAGCTCTCCACTAACAGTTCCTTCACACAAGCTACATGCAGGTTATAGTTCTTGCACTTTGATCTGTAAGACCAACCAATTCCTTTGCGCCCACAAAAGTGGCATGAGTGGGAGAGCTTGGTGCAAAGGTAAAGGTTGGTCTCACCATCGTCCAAGATGAATGGGAGTTTTGCACAACATGGGTGGAGATCAAACCCACACTTGTTGCAGTGATAGACAAAGCCTAAGACATCTTTGCCGCATGCATCACAGAGTCTCATGGCCGAACCGGGGCATTTGTAGTAGAACTGGAACTCACATTTCTTGTAGAAGGGGTGGGTGATGACGGAGCTGGCCATGGCGCAGTTCTTGTGGAGATCAAAGTCGCAGAGGTCACACCTGTACTCGAGGCCTATCCCAGCCTCCTTGCAACCATCACAACTAAAAGGGGTCTCGGTGTATTCCATCTTGAGTTTGTGCTTGGGGTGGCTCGGGTGGTACATCTCTTTGTCTGGTTTCATGGTTCTTGCCGAGTATATCCACAAAAGCTTTGGTTCAATAGTTCTGGTATATTTTATAGAGGTGTGGGCAAGAGTTTAAATAGAAGAGATGGGATCGTGGGTTAGAGGGGATTGTGAACAGTGTAATTCATTTTAAGCATCTCTGCTTTGCTTAGTTGTTAAAAGGAGAGAATAACTTGACTGGTTCAATAGTTCTGGTATATTTTATAGAGGTGTGGGCAACAGTTTAAATAGAAGAGATGGGATCGTGGGTTCGAGGGGATTGTGAACACTGTAATTTATTTTAAGCATCTCTGCTTTGCTTAGTTGTTAAAAGGAGAGAATAACTTAGACTATAAACGCATGGTATGTATGCACGTATATACAAGCAAAACCACTCTCGGCTCATCTTCTGCAAATTATTGTCACTAGTGGAAAACCGCTCCTCCTTTAGTCACCCAAAACTTCGGTAACAAAAAGGCTTAAATTTGGTGGCTAAAGGGTGTTTGTAATCAAAATTTTCGGTGACAAAAGTTTTCGCATCTAATCATATTTGGTAATAGTTCAGTGATATTTTATCACCAACAATTTAGGGAACAAATTTAAGTGGCAGTTTATCACCGAATTTGGGTGACAAAATGGCTAAGAATCATCACAAAAAATAGTGGTAAACATATGTGGTTAGGTGGGGCTGGGAGCCCTATTGCGTGCTACATGATGCAGCGTATTTTGTGATTGCATGTTCTCAAAAAACTTGTGAACTCATAAATGGCCGGGTGTAAAATTGAAAATTAACCTGCCAATTTTTTTAAAATTTTTTAAAACTTGTCATCGAAATTTTAGTGTCAAAATGGTGACATAATATTTTGACACAGAAAGTTTTAGTGACAATTCAATGATAAACTTTAAAAAATGATAACACCATTATTTCAATGAGAAAATTTTAGTATCATTGAATTTTAACACCAAAAAACCAATGTAAATTAGGTGATAAATTAAAGTAACATCGAAATTTTTGGTATCAATTTTGTGACAATCTTTTATTAAAAAAGATAATACTATTATTTAAGTGGCAAAATTTTGGTGCCGGTGAATTTTGTCACTCAATAATGGTGTTAACTTAGTAACAAATTAAATTAACTCTGAAATTTGAAATTTCCAGTGTCATTTCGGTGACAAGTTTAAAAAATATGACATTAAAATTTCCAGTGGCTTTTGGTAACACAATGGTGTTAATATTTATTGCTAAAATTTTGGTGACAAAAAGGAAGGTTTTCCACTACTGTGTGGACCAGGAGAAGAGATAATAGAGGAATAAGTTGTCTATACAAGGACCAAATTTGGCCTATTGTATATGGTCTGGATGCAGAAATTGCAACATAGAGTACTTGCATGATTCTTCTAGTAATCTATTTCTTCGAGCAAAAATATCGAAAATATTGTTACTTGTTATACAGCTTAGCAGCTACGGAGCAACGTGCTTTGAATGCTATAGTTTCTAGTTGAATAGAGAGTATATCAGCTCTTTGTAAGGTTTCTATGCTTCTTTGCCTTTTACTTTTGGCATGTAAAGAACAATAGTAACATGACATAGATCAAATTTATGCAACTATATATTCCAATTCCTGTCTTTCTTTTCCTGGGAGAACCTACATTATAGCTGGAAGCTTCTCACTTTTTGTGGGTAAAGCAATTTCTCATGGAGCTAGAAGCTGAAATAATTATTGGCCCATACTTTGTATCACAAATACAAATCCTTTTATGTCATATCAACCTTACATTTCAATTTTAAGAAACTTCTTTTATCGATGATAAAAAAGAAAAACAATATGGAATTTGTGCATGTATAACTTTTTAGCCAACATACCTCAAAACTTTAAATCTTAGACCAGGACCCAAAACAATTGAGAGATCACTTAATTCCAAGCCAGATTGTTGCTGCCTTTTTCTTATTCTTTGTTCTTGTGTTAGAAGATTGAGATAAAGTGCATTATTCATAAGCTGACGAGTCACAATCGCATGTTTGATAAGGAGTGTAAACTGTAAAACAAGCAAATCAAGGAGCATAAACGAGCAAATAGTGAAAGGAAAGAAGAAAACAAGTATCTAATTCCACGTACGAGAAAGGGGAAAGGAACAGAGTTTGTTGTACTTGCCAGTTCAAAGGAACAAAAGATTGCATTATTTGATTCGTACACTGTTGAATAAAAACAAGGACTATTTTTTTAAATAACTTAGATTGATTCATGACCAAGAAAACAAAAAGATGCCAAAAGGGAAATTTACCTAACATACAATTTCTTTCGAGTACTCTAAACAAGAAGGAATATTTTTATATCAGGAATTTTTGAGTAAGTGGTTAAAATTTAATATGGCTTTTGGCTTTAAAAAAATTATGCTAAATTGTAATAAAAAAAATGGTTGTAATAATATGAAGTGAAAGAAATAATAAAATAATGATTGACAAATTACAACTAGTTTAAAATTTCTAATATGGGAAGTAGTTAGGTTAGTGGGGAGACCAATAACTTGTATTATGTAGGCACCGGAAAAAATTTATTTTTTAAGTTAGCTTTTAAAGTAAGAAAAATCGATGAAAGTTTATCGAGTCCTCATTAGCTCGTATCAAATGGTGTCGGAGCCAAATTAAAATTATTGGGCCTCACAATAATTCGCATGGTATAAGTTAGGGTCAACCTCTTGAAACCTCACTATAACATACCCTTTCTTGTGTGTGCAAGGGAAAGAATGACTTGGGTAGCTTTACATGTGAGGGAGTTTTACAACAATTTGATAGGAGCCCCTCTTAGCATAGCACGAGTGTGGGAGGAGATGATTTGGGTAACCTGATATGCAAAATAGTCTCACTATAATTCAATTGGATAGATCAATTAGAGTCTCCTAAAACCTCGCTCTAGCATATAAGCTTAACATGTGTGAAAAGGAGATGATTCGGGTAGTTTGCTGTATGAAAGGGGGGAGGGAATTGTTAAATTAGTCTCACATCAGTTATGTGGAAGTCAAAGTCAATGACTTGTATATATTTTTTGAAAAAATGTTATTTTTTAAACTAGCTTTTGGAGTAACAGAGGCGATCCATAAAAATGTATTAAGTTATAATTAGCCCATATTAAAAGTTTGGTAAAGAATGTAGGAAATATGATGATAGACGAAGAATGAGAAGACATGAAGATAAAAAGAGGGGATGGACCATCCAGGCACTTGAAAGGAATAAGAAGTTGGGTATTGAATATTTTTAAATAATAAAAAAGTTTAATTCTCTATTCTTTTCTTTTTCTAATATTTTGCGAAGAGTTGCAACTTAGAATGTCTATGGTATTTTATATTCAGTCAATGTTCTACCAACACGTTCTTAAACATTGTTGTAATTTTATGTTTTTACAATCTCAAGGCTAAAAACAACATAAACAAATACCCTATAAACGTATCTAAATTTACATATAATAGCAATAGTGTAATTAGCCTGTTGGAATCTTATGATTGGTATAATGCTCAAAGGAGTATTTTTACCTTATTTTATTTTTATGATTCTCTTTGAATCAAGTAATAAAAATTATTAAAATATTTTAATTTTCTTTTAATTTAGTTAAATTAATATTTTAAAATGATATAAATATTTTAAAGTAATATTTATTAATTTCAAGTGTCAAAAGAGCATATATTGTTGTTTTAACATTTAAAATTGATAAATATATAATTTTTATTGCTTTGAAATATTATTTTTTATGTACTTTATAAAAATTTTTATTTGCTTGATTGAAAAAATGAATGACTTTGATTAGGCTTGAAGTCGACTCCAAACAGACTCCACGCTGTAATATTGCCTAGTCAAAATTTTAAAACAAAGGTATGCTAAAATGCTGAAGTACCAATTAAATATTTTTTTTAACAAACTGAGTTATGTTCCGAGCTTCAAAGTAGGATAAGTGATTAAATAATCATTTGAATTTCCAACAATCAAACTTTTTCTTACATATAAATAACTCAAAGAAAAAAATATTTATAAACAAACATACACACACACACACATATATATATATATATATACATATATATATATATATTGTAAATTGTACTGCCCAGATTGAACCTTCCTTTCTAAGATTAGAAAAATGAGATTATGCTGACCTAACTCAGATTCTGATAACATGTATTTGATAGTCACGCGTGGTCAATAGTCCTAATTACACGTCACTAACAAGTGAGCTAATGGCAACCTCACAAACTCCGAATTTCCACGAGTTTTACGCAATATATCATTATACCATCATCAAAATAACTACCACTAAATTAAAATAGTATGATTATACATCATATATGATAGAAACTAAGCAAACAACATAATATATGTTCCATCGATTTGATTGAATCACCGGTTTTATTATAGTTGAATTTGGAAATAATTTTGTAAAAGTTTGAGGAAGATAATCAAAGATGCGATGACACGGCAGCAAAATGGGCCCATGGGCCGTATTTTTTAGTTCGTCACGTTTCCCATGCATTCCAAGCCCACATGCAAGCCAACCTGTGTCTAGCTATAAAAAAACATGCACGAGCCCGCAAATATGCAAAAGTTAAATAGATTATTATCTGTTCATATAACAAATTCGTTGTAATTAGAAATTTATGTATCATTTAGTAGAATGTCCTCGCGATGGTGATGGAGGAATGTTTTTTTAATTAGCGTGTGTTGTGCAGATCATAATCTGGATTTGCAATTGTGGGCTCTTGTGGGCTGCATGTCTTGGAACTATTTTTGTGTATGACTTTACCATACATAATTGCTGACAATACCAATTGTGTATGTCTGTTCTGTTGTAACCACATACCGTTATTGCTTCCTTTAATTTATAAATTGTTGTTCATCAAAAGATAAAAAATATAGCATGATGGAATTGTGAGCAATTATATATTGATGAGTGAGAGACAGATATATAAAGTCAGCTTGAGCGCAGTCACTTCTCCAATTTGCTATACAAATTTTCTATTTCATGCTAATTTAGCTATGCTTTTCCTTACCAAAGTCAAAGGTGCCAAATAACCAAAGTCAATGGTGGATAATATGTATATATGGAATCATGGATAGACAATTTAATAGCAAACCATAAAAACAGATACACCTGTTAATCATATCAGTTAGTAACGTATTGGTCACTCATTTTATACACATAAATCTTCCTTTCCCACTGTGGTACTTTGACTTGTGGTATTATTATAAGGTCCAAAAATGTAGGCTCCATTAATCAAACGTCAATATAAAAATAATCCATTAGAAGATCATGTATATCATTTAACAAAAATGATAAGACGTAATTAGCTAGGTTGCCTTCCAATAATATAAATATTTAGGCACGTCACCGTCCAATATTTTTGATTCAGTATCATATATAGTCCTTACATATTATATATTATTGATCCCGTATCAGCCTAATCTCATTCTCGTAATCTCTTTGAGCTGTATTCAAAAGAGATCCCTGGGTCATGAGCAGCTAGCACAACATATCTTGAACCATATAAAATATTAATCCACCACTTTGGATACTAACATAGTTTTAAAATTTTTTTATCACTCTAAATTAGAAACTCATCGAGTCAGCCCCACTTCATGCCTTACTCATTTAAAGATTTCCTTTTGACGAATTTTATGATCGACTCTTCGAATCTCTTTAAGTCTCCCTAGAGTCTAAGTATAAAAGCGTTTTGAAAACATATTAATTTTTTTTAATTTTTTTAAATCATTAGTTTTAAATAAATCATAAATCATATATTTATCAATTACAAATATCAAAAAAAGTAATATCTACTAATTTGTCATATCTTTTTGATTATTGGATTGAAAAGTTGATATGAATGATTCCGAGTTGGCATAGAGTCAACTCTACTTTGTAGCCTACTAAGTTAACTCCGAATCCAGAGTTTTAAAACTACAGCCCCTAATCATTCTAGCCTTCAATATTTAGATATCATTTGGGATGTACCATTTATATTATGTTTAGAGACTTGCGTAGGGACATGGGCTATATAACTCATCATATAAATTATACGAGATGCAACTTTTATTTTGAATAGTTTAGTAGGTCCACTAGCTAGTTAAAATCTACATGCATAATTTTAAAAATAAATAATTAGGATACTTATAGATTTACAAATCAATATAATATGTTTAGCCCTTTCACCTTAATTATCAAAATAGTTGTAATAAAAATTATATTTAAAATATCTTTAAACTAGTGCATTTAAAAAAAACCATAATTAGATCATATTGATGTAAAAAAATTTTATCAACTTGCTACTTAGGCACTATTTCATAGACAAATTGACACCACTATGGAGATCGTATAAGCTATAATTAAGAGATGTAGCTCATCTTAATTTTTCTCTTTATGTTTGACATATAATTATAAAGTAATTAACTAGAACATGAGAATTACCAAGTCAACCATTATTTCTTTGGCACATATTAATTGAGGGCACTTCTCGATTATCAGAAAACATATAGGTCTAACATTACCCACATGTTTTTGAGAACCGACTTCTAGACGATCAGAAATCCCAATTACCAAAGCATGTTGACTATATACCACTGATTCTTCTCAAAGTTATAAAGCCTTGTGTTTGTTAATTTGCTTTTCAATGCCTCTTCTCAATATTACACCATTTATTCAAGTTCAAAACATATTATGAGCAGACGGCCAAGTTCCATTTTTCAACTTATAAGTTTCCATAGTCCGCAAATTTCACCTGCCACGGCCTGCATTTTGCCTACTAGTGTACGTACATCCTAAACTAGTTTGACACGGAGGGGTGCTAATAAAGCAAATTGGTTTAGATACGACTCAAATTTAATGGCCTATAACTTGACTTATATTTATCTATATTATTTTCCGGCCCCGTGCAAGGTGCAAATGTATGAAATTTGTATATTTTCTCCTTAGTGAAATGAGTTTATAACTATTGCGAGAAAAAAAACTTAGGCTGAAATTATATAGTAACTTGTAATTTTTTTGTAAGAGTTGCGTATAGTAATCTGAAATAGCCGACTATTGATTTGAAGCTGAGCTAATTAATAATTTAGCTCAAAGGCTTTTAGTTTTTCCAACTTGTGATTAGGAAATAAAATGGTTCAAAAGTGTAACTAAAAACACTTGAAGCGCTAAGGATTTAAACTTATTCTACAACTTTAACATCCTATTTTTTAAAGAAAATATTTATGATAATAAATAAATAAAACTATTTAGTTTTTAGCAAATACAACAATCTCGAGCTAAACCTAATCAAACAAGTCAGAGGTGATCAGCTCATAGCTTACCCAATTGAGCTTAGTCCAAGTGGAGCCTATCCTAGCTCGGCGCATTGTCAACCATAATAACAAGGATCTAACTTAAAAATAAAAATAAAAATAAAATCTAACCATTTTTGTGAATGTTAATAAAAAAACATTCCTCACTGATCTTTTTTTTTTGGAAAAACAATCCCTATAATTATGTTTAAGAGTTTTCCAAGGAGTAATATTTTCACACACACGAGACAGCGACGTTCGTTAGCTAAAGCGCTTGCGCATTCCCACCCTCTACGCGGGCCCATCCCGCCATTCTGGCGCTATTTATAGCACAAATCCCCTTCCCCAACCCCTCTTCCCCAACACCATGGGCACTTGCTTCTCCATACGCCCGGCCACCGCCGCCGCCGGGCCAACGGCAAAGATCGTCACCACCGACGGCCACCTCCGAGAACACTCCCGCCCCATCTCCGCCGCTCAGGCCCTCGCTGACCTCCACAGCCTGGACGGCGCTGCCGCCGACGCCTCCTTCGTATGCTCCTCCGACCGCCTCTTCTTCGACCAGCCGATCCCCCCGCTGCCCCCCGACGAGCTCCTCCACCCGGGCCAGTTCTACTTCGCGCTCCCCAAGAGCATGCTCCGGCAGCCGCTCTCCGCGGCGGACATGGCCGCCCTGGCGATCCGAGCCGGCGGGGCGCTGGCCGCGGTGGCGGAGGTCGGCGGGGCCAGGAGGCGGTGGTTCGGGAGGAAGAAGATGAAGATATGTCCCGTTCTTGATCCTGCTGGCGATCCCATGGTCATCGACGGTACCGATCATTTGACGGGTACCGGTCATGGTTTTGAGAACTGGACGGTGGGGAAGGCGTCGCCGGCGGCTACGCCGAGGTTGGTCAAGTCCAGTTCGGTGAGGAAGATGCACAGTAGGGCGTCGAGGCGAGCGAGAATGGCGGTTCGGTCGTTCCGGGTGATGCTCGACCCCATTCATGAAGGTACTGTCTGTGCTTGATTGCTGCAGTACGTAGCTGCTGATCCGTTCTTTCTAATATAATTAAGAAGGTGATGATCACAATTAAAAAAAATAAAATTAAAAAAGGCCGACTCCAATAATCCATGGTGTGCAATATGTAAGGAGTGATGGTAATATGTAAATATATGCAGTTTGAATTCAGCTTAATTGTATTGCATGCACGTATTTTATAAGTATCAGTGGTGCAGTCGGGTATAATTATCCCCATACATGTAAAAGCCTTACAATTTCATGAACTTATAAGTGTGCCCCAGCTAGTTCCAGCTTCCTGGTGGATCTTCTATATATATATTTACTTGCACTCATTTCAGTTTCGAGTACTTGAATCTAAATTTTTCTCGTTACATTAAGTTAATCTATTTATTTTCAACTATGTCCCTTAATCTTCAGACTAATTATGATGTAAGCGTTTTTCATCTGAAGCTATGCTACGAAACAATTATAATGCATGTAAGATGGGTGATCACAATAGAATGGATTCCGAAGGTTGTTGAAGAAATAAATAAATGAGAAAATAAAATAATTAATAAAAGAGATTACAAGTTTTATTGCTATCACAATGGATAAATGATCCACAACCTATCTTCACCTATCTCTTATTCATTACCTCCTTTTGTGTATTTTTATCTACGAGGAGTTTTTTATTTATTTATAAAGATAAAAGAAAAGTGAAATCATTCCCTAGTCTATCTCAACTAATGAAATAAATCTGAATTAAATACATATCTTAGATACAAAGATCAGGTATAAACCTTATCTTTTATTGATTTTATTCAAAAGACCTTCATCTTAATTATAGGGGTACAATTAAGATTAAAGCCAACAATTGTCAAAGATAAATATATGATGAGTAAAGTGAGGAAATATAATTTTGCGGGAAGAGTTTATCATCTTTAGTTAGAAAGAAATAGAAAAATCTTTAACCAAGAATCAAGAACTCCAAGGGAAGTTTCTATTGGTATCATCAATAAATTGATCTGTAACATTAGAAGTTGGTCTCAATAGTTCACAGGTATATTATGTTTATCTCTTGTTTGATTGGATGTACTCTATTGAGCACATGACCTCTGGGCTCGTCCCACTTCAAAGCTGGAGCTCGATATTCATCTAAGTTCTAATTGTCTATCTAATTGATATTTGCGTAACTCACTTAAATGAATAGATTATATAATATTGGTATACTGCATAATTTTAAAAATTACAATTTTTTTCCTTTGTGGATTGAAAGTTTTTAAAATAAGGGAGTAAATTTAAACTTGGAGAAGCCAGTTCTGCCAGGCTCGCCTCGGCATGCACGTCCTTCAGCTGGAACACGAATTAGAATAAATTTAATTTTTATCATTAAAATTCAGTTGAAAAAAATACAACCTTCTGTAATTAAACCAAGCTTGAGTAAAGTAATTTGAAAACAAGTAAATGATGAACATGGCCATGCTTGACTTAACTCGGCAGCTCCTTATCTCTTCTAATTCTCGGTTAAGAGTTTTTTTCAAAAAAAGAAATTGGTGCATGCAGCTAGCGTAGAAGGAAGGGCACTGTTGCGGTCGGCGCATAGACTACTTGTGCAAGATGATATTCAATCACATTTGAAAGGGAAATCTCTCAATTTGATGTGTGAACTGAGAGAAGTTTCCGAAATATATTTCGTGATTAGTTGCAAGTAACGACCTATTGTGGTCAAGTCAAAGTTTTTAAATATCTTTCCTTCCAGAAATTAAAGTCAAAATGTTGCATTAAAAAGCTAACTCATCAATTAAATTATATATGCGTTGTCTTCACAACTCCAAGGATCAAGA
Source organism: Piper betle (assembly GCA_033002965.1). Taxonomy (NCBI): domain Eukaryota; kingdom Viridiplantae; phylum Streptophyta; class Magnoliopsida; order Piperales; family Piperaceae; genus Piper; species Piper betle. Next base: position 203,233 of record JAURVB010006899.1, read on the forward strand.
CAATTAAAATCATCAGTCAATTATATCTTCTCAGACATCAATTATTGACTCGTAGTGAATATGACCGCAGCTAGAAATACGATGCATTTCCGAAATTGATGTGTGCTAATTAGTCAATATTATAATGGTTTTTGACAACGATATTTACCATCGTGATTGGAGATAATAAATATTGAAATATATCTATAATATATTCTTAATCAAATAATCAAACGTAACATTTATTGGGTTTTGGCAGTTTGTTGACTTTATTATATTTTTTTCAAGGCTAACCATGTTTTGAAGAGATAAATTAAATTCATAATCTTAGCGAATTTAGTTAGTCATATATTTCTACTACATACAATAAAAAACTGATTATAACTTCTTATAACTCCCTCAAAATCACTAAGATTATTATCAATTTCATTACTAATAAATATCATTAGTCTTGTTTTCCTTTATCAAGGTTGTGAGTAAATTAAAATATATAAAGTATGATAAAACGTCCAGATTAATCCACACAACCAATTATTGTAAAGATCAAATAAGCTCGATAATTACAAAAATCCGGCTTAATATTATAAAGCTGTCTTAAGTATTTCGATAGCTAGTCATAAGATAAGATTTTTTTTAGCTTAATCCAACATTTGTACATACGACTATCTAAATAATCTGTCTCAAACATACACGAGTCTAGGGAGGACAACCAACTTTGGGCTCTACAACTAATTGTCACCAAAACTGGGCCCAATAAACCAGCACGCAGGACTTCTCTCTGAGGTCAACTTATACCCTCCTCTCTTGACGGGGGACAAACCGAACACACAAGTGATTATTAGCTAGAAAAGACTTGATCGTATTGCCTATTTGATACACTAATGTTGTATACCCTTTTCAAATTTGGTACCCTTTAGGCTTTGGAATATTTCAATTTTAGAATATTTTAATTTGATTTTTTTAAAAATCCAATTGTTGGTGAAAAGCATAGTATTTTAATCAATATTTAATTAAATATTGATCATAAAAATTATTTTCAATGTCTCATAAAATATTTTTTTTATAATTTTAAATCCAATTTAATCTATTTCGGCCCTGTTGAACCATATATGTACCACATACCGACTATATTAATCTAGGTATTTTAAAAACTTTAGGATTTACATATGACACTAAAATTGGCTATGCTAAACAGGGGTGAGGCTATCAATGTTGTTGTTCTGTCCCTAGTGCCTGTTTTTTTATGTACTACAACTAACAACTCTAGCAATGCATGGAACATAGTGAACATTGAGCAATGTGGAGCTGTGCATTGCATTTGATATCCTTCATTCCTTGTAGATATCGGATTGGAGAGGACCAAGGCCAGCACTCTTCTTCCTTCACAAAGTAATGACAATCCGATGCTACCTCAGACTCACTACTCCATGGCATACCATGCAAGAGCGAGCCTCTTCTTCGCCTACTCCTTACCCATCATCATCTCCATAGCCCATGCCTTCTCTATGGCAGCTTATGCTAGCACCACACTTCGTAGTTGTAAGCCAAGTTGTGGAGGTGTTGAGATCAAGTATCCATTTGGAGTTGGCCACGGTTGCTTTGCGGCAGGGTTTGAGATTACATGCAAGAGAGGGATTGCTTACCTTGCTGGTACGCATATCCAATTGCTAGAGATACTCCCAGATGAAGAGATTCGAGTAAACTCGACGCAATTCATAGCAAAGATCTGTTCTTCGTCGTTGGAAGGAGGAGGCAATGGCAGAGCAGATCATGATCATGCATCCGTCAGACTCCCCGAGGACAGCCCTTACACATTCCCGACCTCTGGTTCTAACAAATTGGTGGTTATTGGTTGTGATGTTGAGGCACAAACCACTTCTGACGACGGCCCACCAAAGTTCTGCTCTTCCAAGTGCGGAAGTAAATCTGAAACTGTATCGGATGCCACTTGTGAAGGCCATGGTTGCTGCCAAATAGAGATCACGACGGCAGTGAAAGCTCTGAATGTGGTTCTGGAAAAATTCCAGACAAATCTGGAGATACAAGCTTATTTTACCCAGCTACCGATCCTTGTAAGTATGCTTTGATTGTCGAAACTGGCCGCTATAATATTAGCGAAGCAGACATTCGTAATCCTAGCAGACTAACAAATACTAACATGGTGCTTCAATGGGCACTAAAAGGGGATTGTGATATGGAAGGGGTGTCGGCTTCCAATATGTGTGGAGAGAACAGCCATTGTGTTCCTTCCGACCAAGATTTTAGGCATGTTTGCAGGTGTCTGGGGAGGGATGGTGGAAATCCTTATCTTAATGGCTCTCAAGGATGCCATGGTGAGATTCAACATATAGAATCTAACTGTTCTTCATTGGTTGCGTATAGTTCAGTAACAGTCTGTCCATTTGATTGTCTGCAGGAAATTCAATGTCTCAATGTACACAAAAGTGTGGCAATGTTGATATCCCTTATCCTTTTGGTGTCGGAAAAGACTGCTCACTCACTGGATTTGAAGTCATTTGCAAAAACAACACTCCATATTTAGCTGATTTGAACCTTCAACTCGTTGACATAGACATAACCCTTCATCAAATTCGAGCAAGCTCAACTTCGTTCATGGCATTGAACTGTACTGGTACACCTGCATCACCTAGAAGCTCAATTTCTGTGGAGCTTCCAAGTGAAAGTCGCTTCAGAATATCTGCCGAATCGAATCAATTCGTGGTTCTTGGATGTGATGCAGAGGGAACAATCAGTACCGATGAGGATCTGTCGCCAAAAAAATGCCGCTCTCGTTGCCTTGACAATCACAGTGCAAGCAATACGGACTCCTGCAATGAAAATGGTTGCTATGAGTGCTTTCTTCCTGCTGTTAGCAAATCGTTTTCCATTGGAGTTAAGTGGCTGAATGTCACTGGTGATCATCTCAACATCTGTAGTTACGCATTTGTGGTTGAAAAGAGGAGTTACAAATTTAAGCAATCCGATCTGTTAGATTTCAGCAAAACTGCTGATATAGTAGCAAATCTTAGTTGGTCCATGGAAGAGTTGAGTTGCCAAGAAGTTAATATGTCTTCTTCAAGCATTTGTGGCAAGAACAGTAGATGTATTGACCCGCTTCCTGGCATGGGCTACACCTGCAGTTGTTTGAGTGGCTACAAGGGCAATCCTTATGACCCAGAAGGATGCCATGGTAAGTACATGGACTTGTTAATCTATCTTCCTTCAGACAGCTGGAAAGCTAAGTTTCTCTTCGCTTAATTTGGCTAGCAGATATAGATGAATGTTCAGCTGATCAAAATGCGACATTGCTGTGCTCGCCTGGAACTCATTGTCGGAACAATATTGGTGGCTATGACTGTCTCTGCTCAAATGGAAAGAAGATGGGAGAGCATGGCTGCGATAAACATTTCAACATGACTTCAACTGTCTTAGGTAACCACTGAATACCATGAAATCATTGAAAATTTCTTTTAATTCTTTCATTAGAGGGAAACTAGTAATGCATCTTGTCTTGATTTCTTGTTTTGATTTCAAGCAGCAAGTGCAATGTTAGCTGCATTCATGATGGCAAGTGTATCTTGGTGCCAATGGACTCATAGGAAGAGAAAACTCATAAAACTAAGAGCTCACTATTTCAGAAGGAATGGTGGCCTTTTGATGCAGCAACACTTCTCTCCTGCTAAAGGTGTAAGTGTCAAACACACCAAGATATTCTCTGCAGAAGAATTGAGAAAGTCGACTGATAACTATAAAGCCAGCAGGATCCTAGGCCATGGAGGCCATGGAACTGTCTATCTAGGAGTCCTTAGTGATGGCACAAAAGTTGCAATAAAAAAGTCTCAAATTGTGGCACAAGATCAGCTCGACCTTTTCATAAATGAGTTGGTTATATTAAGCCAGATCAATCATAGAAACATTGTCAAGATCCTAGGATGCTGCTTGGAGACCCAAGTTCCCCTTTTGGTGTATGAGTACATTGCCAATGGCACTTTGTACGAAAATCTTCATGGAGAAGCAGAAAACAAAGCATGGCTACCATGGAGTGATCGAGTGAGGGTTGCCATTGAAATTGCAGAAGCGTTGTGCTACTTGCACTCTTATGCTACAATGCCTGTATTTCACAGAGATGTTAAGTCTTCCAACATTCTCTTGAACGAAAATTATACCGCCAAACTTGCAGATTTTGGGCTCTCAAGGCTCGTACCTATTAACAAAAGGCAGGTTGACACTGCAGTGCAGGGAACCATGGGGTACCTAGATCCTGAGTACTTCAACACAGGGTTATTGACGGAGAAGAGTGATGTGTACAGCTTTGGGATAGTTCTATTAGAACTCTTAACAGGAAGGAAGCCATTTTTGCAAGATGGAACAGGGGACTTCTGTTGCTTGGTGAAGTACTTTTGTCGAAGTATTGACACTGGCAACATCTCTGAGGGTCTTGATAAAAGAATAGTTGAAGAGGGAAGGAAGAGGAAGTTCAATTAGTAGCTAATATTGCAAGATCCTGCCTAAATATAAGAGGAGAAGAAAGACCAACAATGTATAAAGTGAAGAATGGCCTTTCCTTGTTGGCAAGATAACATAAACATGAAGGCATTTCTTTCTGGTGCAGATGCAGATTGGTTTGGATGCATCTTTGAACATTGTAAGCCACCAATCATCCACCAAAAAGTGAGAAGATAGAATCACAAGGCTACAGTTGTATATATATATAGAAACAAAACCCATGCAATGTACTTAATCATTTTTTCCAAAATGCCCAATATATATATATATATATATATAAAATGATGTTGCAGTGCGCTGCAGTTTTTGCACCGCACTACCCATTGGATGAAAATCTAACGGCCCACGGGCCTCAAGTCCACAGCCTCACCTGCCCGACCTCGTCTAACCCGTCCGACCGGTCCGCACGCACGCCCGAACCTGCCGTCCCGACAACGCCGCCCACCCGACCCCGCCCCGCCCGACCCTGTCGGCCCTGTGACCTACCCCACACCCCTCTCCCCCCCCCCCCCGCTGCGGCTTCCTAGCAAGCGCCGCCCGCCCAACCCCGCTCGCGGCCTTGCGCCGGGCCCCCACCACGATCGACCAACCCCACCACCCTGTAGCGGCCGAGGCCCGCTTGCCCGGGGGAGCCACGGCAAGGGGAGGGGTCAGTTGCAAGGCGGCGGGCAGGGTCGGGTGAGCGGCACTTGCCGGGGGAGCCATGGCAAGGGTGGTTGGTCGCAGGGCGGCGGGCGGGGTTGGGCGGGCGGCGCTGTCGAGCGGACGACGTCAGGCGGGCGGCGGGTTCGGGTGTGCAAGTAGGTCGGACGGGTTAGGCGGGTCAGCGGGTAAGGCTATGGAATTGAGGCCCGTGGGCCGTTGGATTTTCGTCTAATGGCCCACAAGCCTGCGTTGTAATACACCGCAAATGGGCTGCAGCACATGGTGTGATATATATATATATATATGCATGGAACTATTTTGGAGCGCTAGATTATAACAACCGATTTAAGTTGAAGCACTAAATCTCTATAATAACCATTACTACGTTTCACTTGCACACGCACATATATATTATAAATAAATTTAATTTTATATATTAATTTTTGTTGAATAATAAAATAAATTATAATAATTTAATACATTAGTTATATATTTTGATTGACTTTGTCTTTAAAAATAAATCATAATTAAAAGAATATATACTATAATAATTTAATTTTTTATATATTTTTGTTATGTTTTGATTGATCAAATTTCTTACTTTTATTCACACATGCAATTATTGAGTTCCCCTAAGACTATTATTTTGTAGTGTACCCAAGTTTGTCATTGTTTACGCTAAATCAGTTGGTTAATTAGCTATACACATATGCGTAATTAAGACAGAGAATACTTAGTAAGTGGCTGTAACAAAAACCACAACTTTTACATCAGGCTATTTTAAATGTTATGGAGGGAATTTAATTACGTTATGTAATTTGACGACTCATATTAAAAGATAGGGGATATAATAAAAAATCGATATCCATTTAAACTATTTCTTTTATTTTTTGTATAAGTGTTACAACACTTCTAAATATATAAACAAAAGAACCTTTACATAGAGTCGGTGATGTTTCGATAAGTGGGACCATATATATTGTAACTTCATTGGGTGGCGTTTAATTCATATTTCATATATTAGATGAGTGAGACCAATTCATCATCAGAGGACCAAATTAATGAAACTACAAAATAGATGTAATTAAGCTTGTAGTTTTTTATGCAGAGCCAAACTGCAAGCAATGCATCACCTCAAAACTCCAAGTTAATCAAAACTATGGAACCCAATGCTCAAAATTAATGATATAATTTGATTATTAGGGTTGAAATGTTGTATAAATTAAATTTTCTCTTTTGAAGTGTTTGAAGCTTTGATGAGCTCCCATTAAACGTCTAGATCATACGGCATGCAATATTTCGCATAATTTATTTAGTAGCTAACATTAAAAATGGTGAATGTAAGATCATTTAAATAAAAAATTAATTGTATCCTTATATGATTTTTAAGATTAAAATTAATCATTCTTTAGGCCTTACGATTTCATATTATTTATTATTATAAAAGATGTAACATCAATATGTAAAGCCTATATTAAAAATAAATTTATTTATATAGACAAACTTCGTTAAACCATAAAACAGATTATAATAATTTGATATCTTAGAAATAAATAACATTTTTAAAGATAAACTTTAATTAAGAGAAAAGATAGAATATAATAATTTATTTTACATTTGTTATTATTTATATCTTTTCCTTATGGTTATTTTGTCTAAAGTCATATCAGGTCAAGAAAAGATAAATACATAGCATCCCTTAAGATAGATTTTGACTACACCAGACCAGAGCTGTAAATATGTGGGCTCTGCTTGCCACAAAAAACTTAGAACATGTAGTAAAGGAGCCCGCAATCAGTCGAAAACAAGGAAGGAAGAGAGTTATCAACATCCGAATTAGTGAGAATCCGGTGCTTGTACAATGAAAATGCATGCCCATGTAAAGCCTCAAGTTTAACTCATTTCAATAGTGAGGAAAAATAATTGATGGCAACATATCCATGTGGGTTAGTGAAACTAACAATCACAATTACACCTGTCAATATGGGACGGCTTAGTGAGATGAATCTTTTAAGTATGAATCGTATAATATTTATACGATTCATAATTTAGCCCAAAAAATATTACAAGCCCGTTAATCAAATTATATGTCTCTTACCCATGTAAATCTGATTCACAAGCTAGCCTAAAAAATAAAAAATAAAAGATAAAAAGAATTTGCGCTACATTACAACTTAAAGTGTAAAATCATTTAGAGTAAATTAACAACGAAATATTATTCATGTTATCAATATACTTTGACATTAAAAATTAGATCGACAAATTCACAAACCCTTTAAGATTCTACCTAGAAGCTGTCATGGTGTGAACTGCCGTTAACTACGGTTAACTAGAAAGAAATGCCTAGCTTTAACCCTTCCACACCTTTTGAGGTAGTGCGCTATGCCCTCTACTATACCTTTGCGACATTGAAGCCGGGATGCTCTTATCAAGGAGAACATAAGTAGTGAGAAAGAAAGGTAAATAAAGATGTTCGTGGATGTCATCAAGGTGAAATTACAGCAAACTTTACAGACAAAAAGTGAAAAGCAGTAGGCACCCTACTCTCTGAATATGGAAGATGAGCCATGACAAGATGATTTCACAAGTCTGATCCATCTTGGATGAGGTAAGGTGTTCATGAGGTCATTTCCCACTTATCTGCTATCGTTGAATAGTATTACGCTTGCAGATGAAAAGCGCAGTCAAGCAAATAGGTAGTGAATCAAACTCACCTTATCATCTCCTGTATGCTCGATTAGCAAATAGTGAGTCATGCTCCAGAAAAGCTGCTTCATTTGACTGCTGCCCATCTGATCCCTGCGATTCTGAATTATTTCATGGCAGAAAGAAGATTCATACAACCTTTGTAATTTATTTCAGTGATGGAAATGTAATGAAAAAATTGCTACTTCTAAGGAATGAAGTTCAATTCCTGGAAGAGATCAGCGACGCTCTTTAACTTCTATAAAGATAAAACCCTACCTAATAGCTACCGAAGCATTTCACAAGTGATCTCTTCGGAGAAAATAGAGAAGCCCGATATTTTGCAGCTATCTTCTCTGCCTTGAAGAGCTTCTCGTGCCGCTCTGCTTCAACCATTAATCTCTTTGCTTCCGCGGCTTTGCAAATTAATTTGATCTTCTTATCAATCTTCTCTGCTTCTGTTGCTCTCTGTTTCGCCAAGTTAATTGATACATGTAAGATGTGCATATATGTCATATCCAGTAACAGAACTTGAAATTCAAAGTACGAAAAAGTGTTAAAGGTGCAAGTTCTATACACTACGAAAACTGTTTTGATAATTGTTAACACTCACATGTTAACAAAACAATGTAGGTTTACAAAAATTGTGATAACACAATGAAACAGTTATATATAAGATCAACCTGACTATTTTGATTATTGTTACATTGTCTTAGCATAGGGACAAGTTTGGCACAAGCCCAGATGATCCAGATCACATTTACTAGTTCGATTTAGGATAAAGTAGTGTTTGTACTAAATTATACTGAAATCTGTAGCTTTATATACAAATGCACTGTTGTGGTAGCATGCCTATGATAGCCGTCAAGGTTCCTAACAGTATTACGAACACTGAAATTTAATTGACAATAAGGTCAGAAGTCATCTGTAAAAGGCTTCACCTTAATTTGCTTCATTCGCTCTTCCATGACTGCTATTTTCCCATTTTCCCAGAGCCGAATTTGTGAAAGTTTGTTGTGTGCCCTGTTTAAATTTCTTTAGTGTGTAAACTTGCTGTGACGATATTGCAGTTGTAGAAGGAAGTACACCAAACAAACCATATAAAATCAGATCAGTGCTTACTTGATATCAGCTTTAGTCTTTTTAAAGTCCACCCAAGCTCTAACTAGTGAAACTTTGGTCTCCGTCTCATCCCAAAGAGCAAGGTTATCTGAATTCAAAACATACAATTTGGGTTAAGAGTGCAAATATAAACAAAAATAATTAATTTTCACAGATTTGCATCTTGAAGAACACTAAAATACCATCGCTAATAAGGTCTTCCAAAGGCTTCTGTATCAGCCTAGACCCTGGAAAATCTACTTGCATTAGTAATCAGGAAATGCAATTTAAAGATAAGAATGAACTAAGAACCAGAGAGTTCTAACGGAAGAAACTGCATGAACCAAAAAACTGCTGGCAGAAAGAAATTAGGGGAAACCGGAAAGTTCTATAAGCGGAAACCAAAAACTCAAACTGCTGGCAAGTATAATAATATAGAACCCAAGGTCTTTATTAAAAAGTTCAAATTCTACATACGCATACCAATCTGACGACACCAATGACTAATTCTACATAAACAAGAGCACCAGCTAAAGAAGCAAATTTTAACATTTGACAGAGAAGTCTGCAAGGCCATAAGATCTTCAACAACATCAATTTGGAGTAAGATCATTTTTAGAAATCAAACTGGCTTGCATCACATAAACAATAATAGAAGTTCCCGGAACAGAAACGGAAAAGTAGCTCAAGAATGAAAGTCAGAATCTTCGCAAAGTCTGAAAATTGCTTTATCTTTCGCAGCATTGCGAAAAGACCCAGTAAACAATACCAAAATCGTATTCAATTGTCCAAAACAGATAACAACAGAGTGTAATAATCATGAGCGGCCAATTGCAGAGTCAACATTGAACAAGATTATGTCATCAAGTAGATTTATTCAGTCACATCAGAAACCAAATAATGCAATTTAAGAACAACAAGGAACTCAGAACCAGAGAGTGCTAAACGAAGAAACAGCAGGCAAGCATATTAATAAATCCGAAAGTGCCATTAACGAATTATTCGGATTATGTATGCGCATGCCAACCTAGAATATCAAAGACCAACTCTACAAAAGGAACCCAGTTGAAGAATTAACTCTCAGACATTGGGCAGACACAAACATTTTGAAGTTAGCGAGGGCATAACATGTTCAACAACGTCCATCAAGTTAGAGTAAGATCACTAAGAAAAATCAAATCGGCTCGCATTGCATAAATAATAATAGAAACTACTGGTACAGAAATCTCAGAGAACAAATTCAGAATCCTCTTGAGTTCTGTAAATTGCTTATCTATTCAACCAATGTCCAGAGACCAAGTAAAGAAGCACAAATCGCAGAATCATGATGCATTCTGGTTGATCGACTTCGTATCATCCAAAAACCACCCAATTGCCAAATTCACAATACCAATTGCCCAACAGCCGCCAATATCACAATCACCATGGAACAAGGTTCAACAATCCGGGCATTGGCACAACTCGTCGCCATCAAACCCATGAATCGCCCAATGCCAACACCAATCCGGCGATCCAAAATTGCAATCAACACACATACAATCGCACCAACAAAAGAGAACAAATAAGAACGCGGCCGTACTCCCAATGAAGGCGGGATCATGGGCCGCTGCCGCAGCCGCCGCTGCGGAGGCGTCGTTGTCGTCCTCCTCCTCCGGCGGCGGAGTGTGGCGGGAGACGACGACGTTCTTCTCCTCCGCAAGCTCCGCCACCTTCTTCGCCGCCGCCGACATCGTCGCCGTCGTCTGCCGACGTCTTCTTGGCGAGAGTCGGAGGCGAAGGTGGAGATGATGGGTTTAGGTACATGGGCCGAATCGGTTTTTTGGCGCGCAAGTGCCACGTCACCCACCTATCGTAACGGCCGCGCGAAAATCGGGCTCTCGTCCAAAATTCATCCTCGTCGTTTTTCCTTTTATTTCCTGCTCACCTTATTTTTTTATTTCTTTCTCTTATTCATCCAAAATTTAATATTAATTGATGTTACTTTTAATTATTTTTAAAAAGTTTTTAACTAATTATTTTTTCATATTTATAATTTAATTTTAAATTTTCTTTTTATAATTTTTGTTTTTGTTAATTTCAAATTGATTTCAACGAATAAAATATTTTTAAATATGTTTGGAAAAATTGTGTTTAAAATTAAATATTTACTGATATTCGTATTTTAAATTAATTTATATTTTTTATATATTATTAATTAAATTAAAATATATCATGTCATATTAAAAAGAATAAAAATTTAATATACAACTTTAATTAATTACATAACATTTAGGTGTAATTTTGATAAATAAAAGTTGAGAGCCATTTGAAAGTTTAAATCTTTTTGTTCCAAGATAATTTACATTGGGCATTTAATATAAATATTTAACTTTGAAATTGACAAAATAATATTTATCAAAAGTTTTCAACTAAAAATGTGCAGATTTTTTTACTAGGTTTTCAAATTATAAAATTATTATATATTTATTTATGGTGCTTTGTTTAAAAAGGGATTTTTTTAATGTTTTTTAATGTTATATATTTTTATTTTATTTTTTAATAAAATTTTAAAAAATTTGTCAAACACAACCCACACAATACACTGGTCTAAGCTAATATATATATATATATATATATATATATATATATATATATATATATATATATATATATATATATATATTCGTGCACATTTTCACGTGTTTAGTAAAGGGACGCCAAATTGTGCAGTGATGATGGAGTTCTGGAGAGTTAGAGGATTTCTTGAAGAACGATTATCTAGAGACAATTTAAATAAGCCAATAATAAAAAATCACAAGGTTATTAGCTGGGAGTAGCCTTCAATCCATTAATTGTAAAGAGTTACAATAATGGTCCTTTTTTCAAGTTGTAGAACTTAACTGGACATACGAGTCACGGCCGACAGGAAGGGGGACCTTTCACACAAGCTCTTGCGTCGAATTATAAATGAAAGTATAATGATGAAGCCAATCGGTTAATGCTTCAAAGCCTTTTAGTCTTGAAGTCTTAAAATGTCCAAGTTTGGATTAATTTAATCTTCCAGAGAAATCCACATAAAAGCCCTCATATCTTCAATAATTTCCATCCTATTTATAAACTTAACCATATAAGAGTTGCAGAGACTTTTTCGCATTTTTCTCCCCAAATATCTCTCTTGATTGGACCAAGTTTATCTTTATAAATATCTCACCAATTTTTGTCATGATGGCCAAGCAACCGGACTTGGGATGTTTGTGAAAATGGGCCTCGAGATATAAAGCTGCTACTAAGGCATTTTTATAATACAGTAGTATCGTGAAGCCCTTGTAAATAGCAAGTGGGCCCGTAAGACATATGAAGCAGTCCCAATATGCACATACAATATATCCATGCTACCATGGGTAAGACTAATCATACATCTACCTACAAATACGAGAAAGGCGCTTATAACATTGTAACATTGTAACGGTAGGATTATAAATATACAACTATAACATTATTTTAAAAAAATCCTTTACGAATCTATACCGAGTTTTAATATAATTTATTATTGATCTTTATAATTAAGGTTTTTGGATTTGTTATCATATAATGTATCATACATTAAAATGCTGGTATTTATTATTATAAATATATTTCATGGCTAATAATACAAATTTAATCTAACGGTGTGATTAAATAATAAAGTAACGAGAAGAGTATCATTCCAGCGAGACTATATATTTACTCACTTAAAACTATTAAACCAAATTATCTAGAGCAAGAGTAGCTGAATTTTTAGGATTTGTATTTAACTAATTCTAATATAAAATTATATCTAAAATAAAACAAAATTCTATTTTAAAGTCAAAGTTTTTCTCAATATGTGAAAATATGTTAGAGATTCGATTTTACTTAAGCCAATTATTGACAAGATATTTATACTATAAAAATCTAATGATTACTTCTAAGAAATACTGAAATTTCTCTTATTTAACTACCCCTGCTCAGGTCTACTTAACAATCAATTAACTTGAGTCTAATTTCCATCAATTTCAATTAAGATACATTAAACTCTATGAATTATTTACGGTTAAACTCTCATATTCAAATTAAAATTTAAACGGACCACATAAATATCCAACGACTCCTATTTATACTAATCGCATTCAATTTATAGATATGATTATAGATCACACATAAATAGACCAAATTAATTTATCATTCTATTAATTATTTAACTTGCCTTCTCTTTTCAAAACTGCACTATGTTTCAATTAATTACCAAATAAATAAAAGCATTAAACACAATAAAACAAAACTCTGATGAAAAATAATAATGTAAATTTTAACTAATATAAAATATCAAGTCATTGGTTTAAAATTCATCTACTTTCTGCTATAAACTAATTATTCCATAAAATAAGAAAATAAAACCATAACAAGAATATTTGAAAGATTCATAATACTAATACAATAAAACTAAAAGAAAAGAAAAGAAAGGAAGAAAAATCTTATGATCCAATCATTAAAAATAATCGCTCATCTTTTTCTCTCGAATCTTCAATCTCGTCCTCATAATTTGCCTAAAAAGATACAAAACCATTGAGAATATCTTCCAAAAGAATGAAAAATATATATGAAAAACTCCCTCAAATTCATGCATGAATAACTCTTTCATAGTTAGAAGTAATTAAGTTTTCCTTGTGGATGTCAGTTATTAAATTTTTTCATCATCCAAACTTTTCTTATGTCAGTGCCACAACCTTCACTTATCAGCTACCGCTCCTTTCACTAATATTTTTTCTTCTTACATTTCCCAGCGTCATTGTAAATTTAGCTTCAGGTTAGGGTTTTACCCACTTGTTATTTTGCCTAGTTCGGGCCAATTACAAGTCTGTTTAAGTCAGTTTAGCTGTCAGACGATGAGTCTAGGGCCCAGATGGTCATATGAATACATTATGGAGGCTGAGCATGTACGATATATAGATAATAGTTTCAGTTATGTTACAACAGAATGTGAGTTATCAACGTATACATGAGGTATACAAAATTTTTTTGCTTATGTTAGCCCGGGTTTTAGGGCTAAACCTAGACCATTGTAGCATTTAGTATCCATTTGATCTTTTTCAGGGTACCTATTTTGCATGCATTATAGAGATTTTGGACTACCGAATTGCCCATGTGGGCCCAATTTGATTTGAGTCTTAGACCTTTATCAGATTAAATTCAGGGTTTCAAGGATCATTCAGCTTTTTTGCCTCAATTTTCGTCCATAGAGTCACTTTTAAACTTCAAGTCAATTTCAACTTTTGTCGACATCGATTCGAGCTTTCTATATATATATATATATATTATACTCTATGTGGACCCCACTAGACCCACGAGTCACCACCATCAGACCTGCCATGTGGCAAGATCAGAGTCGATCGCGTCAACCCTAGCATTGGCCACTCATTTTTTAGGTGATTTGTTGATTTCCTGCCCCTAGCGCCGCCACCGGCGAGTGTTTGGCCCACCTCCAACCACTAAACTAGCACCACCATGACCTGTGGTCGACTATCTACCCATACCTGTCCCCACTATTGGCGCCATTGTAGTCGCCACTGGCAACGGTATTTTGTTCGTCATTTCTCACTGTCGTTGTCACCTTTCGGACGGTTTTCTAGCACCGGCAAAGCACCTTTGGTGAGGCCGACCACCCAAATCAATTCCCCTCGTTGAGATATTCCATTTGATACTGGTCTCGACCTCCGTTGTGGTCACGATTGCCGCTAATGACTTGAACTTCCCCGACGGCATTTTTGGCTCCTTTTGGCCGTTTTGTAGCCATTCACCGGTCGTACACCGTTGACCATTACCCAGACATCTTCCCCTTGCCAAGGCCAAACTTTTGAAACAATCGTTGACCCCCACCGTGGGTGTGATCACTATCGGTGACGTCACCATATCTAGCGGTAATTTCGCCACTTTATGGCTTTTTTAGCCTTTTTTCGACCAACAGGCTGCCGGGCTCCGTCAATCACTACCACCATCACATTTCCCTCATTGTCCTGTGTCAATCATGGCTAGTGACAACCCCTATAGTGCCGCCATCGGCATTTTATGATGATGGCACAACCTACCCTGTCGAGCCAGTTTGAATGTGTCCGCGTCCGCTTGCCCACGGCCAGTTTGTGCCACCTAGCCCTATTCACGCCCGTGATCATGTCCACCTATCCACCAACCCATGTCATGTTCACTGAGTCCAACCCAACCCAGCCAGTTGACACGGGGGAGTCAACTCTATTTGACTCGGTCGACTCACCTGTGTAGACTCAGTCAGCCATTTTCATCAGTTCTCTCGTCCGTTTCTTGATTGTTTTCGGTAATTCGAAACTCCTTATATTTATTTAGATGTTTATTTACATTATTTAGCATTTTTTGATATTATGATTATTTTTATTTATTTATTATTTATTTTATTCATTTACTTATTATTATTTATTTCTTGTTATTTAAATAAATGTTGTACGTGATGAATACTTGTATGATTATTTATTATCACTAATGGTATATTTACTTATTAATATTAATTTTATTCATGCATATCAAATATCATTTAATTAATTAATTAATTATCTATTTATTTAATTATCTTACATTTTATCATTTACTTGTGTTTAGATATATTCATATATTTAATAATTATATTGTTATTATTCATGATTAATAGTTATTATTTGTTTATTTATTTACTAAGTCATTTATTTATTTGTTTAATTATTTATATGTTTATTGACACATGTGTATGTTGATATTTACTCGTGTTTAGCCGCATACTTAAATCGTATAAGTATATTATTATTTTATGATTAGTGTATTATTTATTCTTATGTATTTATTATAAATCTATTTACTCATGAATTTATTTATTTATTTATTAGTCATTTTTCCTTGTTATGTCTGGACTTGCATGTCGACTGTTGATTGCTAATTCGTTTTGTGTTATTGTTGATGTAAGCACACACCGTTGTTATGCATCATATAGAGTTAGCCTTTTACTTAGCAGTGGCTTCGATGTAAGTTTTGGAGTTTGAGCTCACCGTAAATATGTCGATGTGCTTATAGCTTGGACTACATGTCCGATTGAATTCTTCTCAATTTTATTGCTATACTCTATTGTAGATTTAATTTTAAGATCTTAGGACGTATTAAGTGCTTGTTTTATTGAAACCCAATTAACACGTGTCATTAGGTGCTTGTTTTATTGAACCCCAATTAACACGGGCCATCTAAACATATTTTTACTTCCATGAATAATAACACTTGACAATGAGATCCTTCAAGTGTTTTCAAAGTTAGTGCCACCTCACATTGCCTTCGAGTCTACTTATATGATTTCATTCCTAGCCCAGTATATAGTTTTTATCGAGTTTTCAGTGATCACTCATGTGTGTTTGACCTTGCGCATATCATGAGCTGGTGCATACTCAAGTCGTAGTGGGCTCTTGTAACACCTCAAATCTAGCTCACTCCCAAACCAAACCGAAATATTATGGGTCTCCCGATTAAGTCGGTTAACTTGAACCTAACCCGAATAGACCTACTTTCGGCATCTTAAGATGGAAGATAAATATCGTTATGTATGCAAGGAACCCTAATAGGTTACTATGTAAATGACATGACAAACAATTCACACTAAAAAATAATCAGAATAAAGTCAATAAAATTCTAAAATAAATAAAACAGAGTGTCCCCTAAAAGTACCATAAGGGGGCCACCTTGTCAAACAGTGTATATATAACACAACATTAAAATTATTCTATACACGCAACCATTTCTTGTATGCATAACTAACATTTCGAAATTGGGTCTTCACTTATCTATTCATTCTCATTTACATTTCAATTCTTAGGCTGGGTCTTGACCCACCTACTGAACATATTCAAAATTTAAGCATATTTAGTAAAATAGATGTCACATCACATCATCATGATCTGCATTTCATTACCAAAATCTTACTTTCACCACATTTTCATTATAATATTATATCATCAATAAAAATAACAAAGCATTCTAACATCAATATGTGTGTGTGCAAGAGACATCATTGCTCCTCTGTCCAGGCTAGCACATCTAACTCCTAATCATCACCTACAAATAATAAAAATATGTCAATAACGAGTATTACTAGTCTAAAATATAACTATATCAAACTGGCCATGAGAGCTAACTCTCATGTGAAGAAAAAATATTTTTATATCTTCTGTTGAAGTCTTTGAAGGGCATCTATTGAGGAGCCACCGGGTTGCAAACCCGATAGCATCTTGAATTGACTGGTCCGTTGATGCCTCTATAAAACCCAACTTCGAGCTAATCTCGAGTCGGTTCGAGCGAGCTCAAGCCATACCAGCTTTCAGACCATGAGTATGAGGCCCATATGGCCATATGAGCATATTATGGTGGTTGAGTATGCCCGACATGCAGATAATAGCTTCAGTTATGCTACAATAGAGTATGAGTTATCAGTACATGCGCAATGTATACTGATGATTTTTATGGGTTAACTAGGGTTTTAGACCTAGATTTAGGCTATTGCAGCAATTTTCAGGGTATATCATTTCCATGCATCATAGGGACTGGATTGCCGCTGTGCGCCCAGCTTGATTGATTTGGAAACTTTCACCCAATTGAGTATAGGGTTTTGAGGCACCTTTAGCCGTCTTGCCTCAATTCCCACCTATAGAGTTATTTTTAGGACTCGAATCAGTTTTGACTTTGAACGATCTCGGTCTGAACTCTCCATATATATATATATATATAGGGTCAAGCTACCATGGGGGCGACTGCAAGAAAATTTCCTATAGTCGCCCCCCCCCCCGCCTGTGCCCCCTCTTGACCCCGACCACGCCCACCCGCAACTGCCCGCGTCCTCAGCCACCCCTCGTCCCTCTTCCCGGGGCCGCTGTGCCCCCTCGTGACCCCGACCGCGCTACCTCCTCCCCGGACTTCGGACGCGGCCACGCCCGACGGACCGCTGCCATTCGTCCTCGCCCTACCCATGCTGAGGCATGGGTGCGGGCATGGACGTGGTGGAGGATCAAGGGCGGCGGCACCAAGGGCGTGGGTGAGGTAGAGGGTGGCAATGTGGGCGTGGGTGCAGGGCGCGATGAGGGTGACGAGAAAGGAGGCGGGGGGCAGCAAGGGTGGGGTCGTGAGGGGACACAGTAGTGAGGGCGGGGGCTGAGGGGGCATGGCAATGAGGGCGACGTGTGGATGCGGCAGACAAGGAGGGGGAACGGCGGCGCGAGTGGGGTCGTGATGGGGTATGGCAACGCGGGTGGGGGGGGGGTTTTGAGGTGCGGCTGAGGGCATGGGTGGGCGGCGAGCGACGATCAAAGGCAGCGGCAGAGGAGGAGGAGGAGTGGAGATTTATTTTTTTAAGATCTTCATATCTAGACCGTCCTTATGATCGGACGCTAGATTAGGGGCGACCGCAAAAATTTTCCTACGGTCACCCCCCAGGGCAGCCTGACCTATATATATATATATATATGTGTGTGTGTGTGTGTGTGTGTGTGTGTGTGTGTGTGTGTGTGTGTGTGTGTGTGTGTGTGTGTGTTTGTGTGTGTGTGTGTGTAAACCCATAGGTGGTCCCCAATAGGACACAAATTGTTGGACATTCAGATCATGCCACGTGGCAAGATCAGAGTCATCCACGTCAGCCCTAGGTTTCACCCATCAATTTTTAGAGATTTTTCTCCAATTTTCGAAGTTTTACATGCCTAGCATAGTCGCCACTTCGGCTCGCTGCTGGTGAGTCTCCGGCCTTTCCCAGGCCACCAAACTGGCACCCCCATAACTGCCTCATGAAAGGCTTTCGATCCATATCCCTCATCACCACCAGTGCTGCCATAGTAGCTGCCAATGACATTTTTACAGCTAGTTTCCGCAGCCGCCACCACTATTCTAGCCTTTTTTCGGCACTAGCGAGCCACCTATGGTCAATCCAACCACCCACACAACTTCTCTTCGTTGAGACTTTCATTTTCAGACCACCCATGACCACCATCATGGGCGCGATCGCCGCCGGCTACGCTGCCGCACTCAGCAGCAATTCCACCCCTTTCCGACAGTTTTTCGGCCAATCGGTGGCTGAGCCTTGTCGATTGTCACCACCAGCACCTCTGCCTCAATGCCCTTTGTCAATCCTGACCGACAGGGACCCCTGCCGAACCATCGTCGGCATTTTTCGAAAACAAGTGCTACCCACCCTATCAGACCCGTCTACCCACGTCACATTCATCTGCGCGAGCCTGTTTACCTACCCAGTAGTCTTGTGGTCATGCCCAAGTCCGAGTCTGTGTTCGCATCCAACTACCCAGCCCAACAACCGAGTCTAGCCCAGCCAACACTATTACTTGACTCGGCTGAGTTGACCCATTTTTAGCTATTTTTAGACCAATTTCAATAATTCGAGAACCTATACGTTAGTTTAAATGAATATTCACATCATTTAGGATGTTTGGATGTTATAAACATTTTTCTTTATTTAGTTATTTATTTATTCATGATTATTTATTTCTTGTTATTTGTATATTTATTGATTATAATACATGTTTATATTATTATTATTTATTATTAATGATATATTTATTTATGAATATTAGTCTTGTTTATGTTTGCTAAATTTTATTTATTTATTTATCTATTTGTTTGTTGCATGATGTTATTATTTATTTGTATTTAATTATGTATTATGTATTGGATAACTATGATATTATTATTATTATTCACGATTAATTAATATTAAATAATTATATATTTATTTATTTATTTATCGAATAATTATGTATTTATTTACTTAATTATTTGTATGTTTACTAATAGGAGTATATGTGATATTTACTTTTACTTAGTCGTGTACTTATATAGCATAATTATATTATTATTTTATGATTAAAGTATTATTATTTTCATGTATTTATTATTTATCTATTTATTCATTAATGTATTTATTTATTATTTCCTTTATTATGTATCAATTTGCGTGCTGGATGTTACTTGTAGGTTTATTTAGCACATTTTTCTTTATTAGGATGTATTGATTATGTGAGCGTACACCACGAGCATACATTATATAGAAATGTCATTATTTTACTTAGCAATGAGTTTTGATGTAGGTTACAGAATCTGAGCTCGTCGTAGATGAGATATCACGCTTGGAGTTTGGGCCACATGTTCGCTAGGACTTTTCTCAGTTTATATCGCTATAGTCTATTGTTGATTTGATTTCCATATCGCATGCCATGTTAAGTAATTATTTTATTGAACCGCACTTAACACGGGCATTTAGACGTATTTTACTTCTATAATTAATAACCCTCGAAGATGAGATCTTTCAAGTATGATTTTCGTAAACAAGATCCACAGCAAGTTGCCTTGAGCCGCCTAATATATAAATCCTTTCTCAGGCCTATATATGATTCTATCAGTGTTTTCCAGTGAGATGTGAGATAAGGGAAAAACGACAACTACACTATGTGTGCGAGTGCATGCTAGTCAAAGCAGGCTCTTTATTGGTGACCAGGTCATTCTATTCTCGAGGGATCCTGACAATTCTACCTTTGAGTTCCTCAAACCCGAAGAAGTGTGGATAATCAATAATGCAACACATGTCTAAACTTGTAGTTTTAAAAGGTACTAAAGGCACATGCATAAGAGTACTCGGCCTCTGTGCTCTGGGCAGGAGTAATACGAAGGATGTAGAGTGTTGAAGGAAAAGAAAAAGAAATTAATATTTCCGTGCAGGGATAGTTTTTAATGTTTGCCAAGGCATGAGATGAGTAAGAATGAGATGTTATCGAGCCAAGGTCGACGACTCCTAATTAATGCCCTTATGATAGATTTTGTGAAGAAGTATATAAATATTTTTCATTTAGTAAGAGGGGCAGGTCTCCTGTGCCACTATATGCAAAAGAAATATATGATCTCATATTGAAATTTCATTTTAATATTAATAAAATGAAATTTAATTTATAAAAAACGTCCACTCTAACCCAAAAATATGGGGATCAGATCAAAATTCACCAGTCGGTATACATTTATAAAAATGCTAAACCGACTCTTTCCACCTATGTTCTCCACCTACACCGTTGTATTAGTAAGTACCTAACTCAGATTTTCTGAATCACAACTTACACCTACCCTTATTTCATAAGGCGGGTGGAAAACTTGATTGAAGAACATGGATATAGCATGATTTATATAATCAATATATAAGAAAGAAGGGGCACACCAGCTAAACTAAAAATCTAAGTTAACTTCCCCAATAAAGTGGGCCGCATGGATTTGTAGCCCAAATTCTTAATGGGCTGGCAATTAAGTCACTCCAGCGGCCAAACCCATCACTCCACGGTCGCGGTCGCGACTGCTCCTGCTTATTTCTTCCTCACATCGGATGCTCTCAAGTCCGATTTAGCTGTTTGTCTAATTAATTATATAAAAACTCGGTTTAAAATTTGGTCGAATCTAAATAAATTAAGTTAGGCTTGTGTTTGCTTAAGTAGGCGCAAACTATGACCAATGGCTTTGTAAAAAATAATAATTTTCTATATATGTTCAATTTATTTTATCAATTATATATGCTAAACCGACTTTTTCCACCTATGTTCTCCACCTACACCAACCCTGATTTTTATATGTGTTCAATTTATTTTATCAATTATAAATAAAATAATCAAAGAGTAATATTTTTTAACCATTTATTTTTCTATAATTTATTGGCTCCATTTCACGAAAATAAACAAAAATAATATTAAAAATTTTTAAAAATCAAAATCAAAATAATTGATTTGTAGGGGTACACATGAGATTAGGACCTTTATGCAGGGTGAGATTTAAATTTTCTTTAGAAGTTTGGTCTGATGCAAAAGGTGTGTGGGCAGCTGCATTGTACAATTTGACATACTTTTAATGTTCAGTACTCCCTATATATTATGAGTTTTTAATATGTGGGTACAACCTAATATAATGGAATTGGAGTCAATAGTGAGAGTACTTTCAAATCACGTTACTCCCGTGAAGTTGGGACCCTCTCTTCAGCCCACCTCAATTATTTATTTGGACCATTAAAAATCCCCACACCTTATATCATGAATCCATAATAATAACATCTACACTTTTCATAAAGGAAAAAAAACTGTCTTTTGGGGAAAGAAAGTTCCCAACTAGCGATCCATCACTCAATGTGAGTATGTGACATGACAATAAAAATACAAACACGACCCGTTCATACCCATATATCATATATCGCCTTTGGAACCAATACTGCACAGACCATCGCATTGTTTTTATGCATGCCTAGTTTTAATTATTACTTAATTAAATATTATTGATAAAATATACTCTTTTTATAAGTATAAATTTAGTTTAACCTGGTTTGATCTTGTCATAGTAGAATTAAATATATATATCTCCCATACAAATTATAAATTCAATATATTGACTAATACGACATTTAAGTGCTATAACAAACAACGATTTTACTGTCCATCATACAATCAAATTTACTGACCTTCAATTAGATTTAATAAATCCTGATCTCTCTTAGTAAATATTAGACGTTAATTTTTTTTTATTATCACAAAATAGTACATAGGCATTTTTGACACGTTCAAAATTCCGAATGGGTGGAACGAGACGGAGAGGGATAGGTCGCTGCCGGGTCAATATCGAGGGAGGCGAGACAAATACAATCGAAGGGAGAGGGGGTGTACGGATGTTACTGCTCAAATCATCACCAACTCGAGTCATCATCCCTATCCTATCTAAAGAAACAACCAGACAAACGCCATATCACCGAGCAATCTACTAAACCCCTCCTTAATCATTGATTAGACGGTTTTTATAGGACACCAAAGCGATTGACAAAGTAGAGAAATAAGGATGGGTTTTCCTCCATTGTAGTGCAATTTTGATTTGATTTGATTTGCTTGGGGCTGTTTTTTTTAGTGGAAAAAGTTCGTAGTTGAAACTTCCAAAGGAGGCCCACATGCAAAAGATTAGTACTTGACCAGTTTGGCGGATTATGCACTTACAGCAACTGGTCCCCTTTGACAGTTTTGGACCCGTCCTTTCCGAACTTGTTTGCGTGATCAACGCATTCTTATCTATCGATGCTGGCACGGGGCACACTGTATCTGGACGAAAATGTTTACCGCCGGTGCGCTTACTTATGATCGTACTTTATTTGTTTCATTTGAAGGACGAGGATGCTACTTATTTGGGGTGGATGAAATAAAAAAATTTCCAGTTTGATTCGGATTAAACTAACTAGTGCCGATGCAAATGCTCAGCTCAAAATTAGAATGCAACGCACTTGAACTTAATGTAATGTTTAACTTTGATATAATTGTCTACCAAATATGTTATTACTTGTGTATATTAACACTTAGTTATCATTGGAATCTTATATAAATAAAACATACATACCATTTTTTCTGAATATTAATTTTAATTTGGTAGAACCATCAAGGGCCCAATTTGACTCAGATCGACTCAAAATTTATTAAAACAAACACACACCAAATTTGAAAACTTAAGTTTTCAAGTCGCTAAAACTCTGTTGTAAAATAATAACCGTATATTAATATTAAATTAAGGTTGAGTTAGCTGGTTTGAAAACATGCAGAACAATGATCCTCATGTCGTCCTACTACTCACCCGCCACAAACCTGGGACAGTTCCCGACTTAGTAATAAACAGAGTTACAACGGTAATTGAACATGAGTACCAATTTTCTGCTCCGGACGCAGATGACAAACACTGGTTTCAGAGGTGATAATATCGTAGTACAATCTGGGCAATTTTTCTTTTAAAAAAAACATTTCAAGAGCCTTGAAAGTTGAAATAAGAGAACATTTTTATGCGATAAATAAAAAAGTTCCCTTGAAATAATCGACACACAACATATTGATAAGCACAAAGTTTTTCTTTTTTCAACCCCGGTCATCCATGCATACCCCCTGTGGCATTCGTCTGATACTACAAATCGACTTGATCTCTTATTTTGTCGACCATGGCTCAAATCAACCACGCTTGATAAGGAACAAGTGTAAGGAGAGAAGTAATCAAAGCATCTCATTAATTCTCATCAAAATTATAGCCACATCAAACACACACCATCCGACAAAAGCCTTGTTACGAGCAGGGAGATGACTATGGAAGTTTCGGATGTGAGTCTTGCTGCCACATAAGTATGTGGCAGCAAATAACTATCAATAATAATTGATATGTTTTAATAATAATAATAAACTGATAAACAAAGTGAACAGAGGAGATAAAAGCGTGGATGATCGAGCTGGGATATAGAACACCAAAATAGACGAAGCCACCGACACAACACTATGTCGACATCCCTGATCTCATAGTTGTGAGACTTAGAATCCCATCGGGACACAGCTATTCATTCACACTTCTATATGGTACAGGCGGAGAAAAGAGGGGAAAAAGGGAAGCTCACCACTAGTCTCGATGGGACGAGTGCGCACCAGCTCTTCTTCCTCTTGTGCACATACCGCAACCTGTCATCTTCGCTTGTACCCCTCATCAACCCCACCACCCACTTTGCGTTGTCTCCAAGCTAAATTATTTACCTCCCTTTGTCGGTCAATGCCACCACTCGTCCTCGTACCAGGCCAACTTGCAGTGCTCAAAGTCACTTCACCTGGAATGATGATAGTGGATACTGGTATACATACCCACACACTTCCGAAAGCAACATGCTAACACGGTGTCAATTGTTGGAATTTTTAACCCAGTTAATTCTTTCTGGAAATCTCAAGAAAGACGTTGATCAATAATATATTGGATTTCCATATAATTTACCTTCTCATATCGCATGATTATACAGGAAACTAAATGCAAAGTGTCTATATGCCACCCTAAACAGTAAGCAAAACGGGGAGGGGAAGAAAACACGGTGATTAACTGAATCCCTAAATAGTAAGCATCTTTTAGTAATCTATAAACCATCTCTCTGGTACAAGACATTCTCCATCTCCAGCCACTCTCAGTTCTATTCTGAATTGTCCAGTATCCCAGTTTTTCATCAACAAAAAGGGAGAAATCCATCGTCAGCAGCTCGACATAGGTGACACCCCTATTCTGCCCTCTGCTTTAGTATTAAAAATTGCTCGCTTCACTCACTGTTCCAAGAATACATACCGAGAAAAATGGGCAGCAGTGGCAGCCAGCTTTATAATTTAAACCAGCACGCAGATGTGGTAGTTCTCATCATCCTGAAATCCAGCTAGTTTTTTCACTAGTAAGCAAATTATCTCACACAATACCCGCAGAAAAAAGAAGTCAATTCAGCTGACAAAGGCTTTCCTATTCAGCAAGAACCATAATCCACGTTCTCCCATTTGAAAGGTGCCACTGAACCAATCTGTGGTAATCCTCTGAACAACAAGCACACACAAACACATACAGCCGCAATTGCTAACATGGAATGGATGTAAGGGCGGTGAAGTAGGCCTTGAGAACCAGGTATTTGCAACCGTCTCTGATTTATGATAGAACATTGTGCACATGACCTGGCTTGCAATGGCTGAGTGCTCACTTTTCGATTTGACGCTGTCAGAATCCATGGCTGATCTAACGAGATTTCTGAGTCTGTTACAGGAATTGTAACCTGACCATTATTTCTGTCTCCGATTTTCCTGGCAACCAATTTGTTATAAGAATGATAATTCCTAGAAAAGGCATACATGGAAGGGGTATGCTTGTTGTTGTCCATAGAAGAGTTCCAACACTTCAAGCCAATCTATTAAAAAATGGTTAGAGACATACTTGTCAGTTGTTGAACTGGTTACAAAATAAGACAATTATGACAATTGTTAAAGGAGAATTACCTCTTGAGGATCATTTGTCAATGCATCAACCATCTCCTCGGAGTCTCTTGTGCAAGCAGCCAAATGCAAGGCTGTTACACCACCAGGCCCAGGCGCATTAGGAGCAAAAACATACATTTTTGAGGCATCAGAACCAAAATTCAAAGAATAATGCAAAAGTAAATCAACCATTTTTCTGCACTTCCTTTTAACTGCTCTGTTCAAAAGTTGAACCTCTGATAGCAGAACCAGAATTTCCTCTGATACCTCATTATTATCACGATTCTCTTCAAGTAGAATATCAAGTAGAGTTTTAACAAGGGCAGTCCAATCTCGTTCAATAGAATATGTAAAGAGGAACTTAAATCGAGTAATAGAAAATCTGCCATTTGAAGAGCAATGCCTTTGGAATAGCCATCCAAGTTCATTGAGGAAGTGCAAAGCATCTTCCCTTGACCTCGGCTGCCCTATGTGTTGATCTTGGTCTTCAGCAGCTATGTCTTCCATTTTTTTGTCGTGATCAATGTCAGATTCAAGCATTCTCAATTCTTGACAGACAGTAGCATCAGCTATTATTAGAGGGAAGCTATTCCCCTTAAAGCCATTCTCGACCTAGACACATACAAAAGGTTGGTGAGCAAAACAGACACTATCCTTTGAATGGAACAAAGAAAAACTTCCCCATGACACAAAAAATTAATGAAAACAATATATGATGACGTAAAAAAATTAATGAATAAAATAAAAATGTGACACCGTTCATTCAGAAAATGTTAAAAAAAAGTAGAACAGACTACCATAAATATAATAAGAAAAGCAACAAACTTCGCAATAGTTAATACCTCAATGAAACATCGACCCAACTTTGATTGTAATCCTCCAGGGAAGACAAAATTCTCAGAGCAAGAATCATCATAAATGGCTCCTGAGCAAGAAGTTACAGACACCTCTTTTGACACATACCCTCCCATAAATGTGCAATGTATCCTGCAACAAAGATGAAAATGTTATGAAGGCTGGAAAAACAGTAAAAAGAAGTCAGAATAGAGCTTTCAAAAACAGGTCCTTTACCTTGTACCAGGGACTGCCAAATTATGGCCTCTTAATACAAGAGGGGTTTCCTTGCCAGCAACAACAGCAAGAGGTGAAACAGAGATGAGCTCTGGTGCACTCCATGTTTTCCATGATTTACAAAGATGTAATTTCCCTAGAGATAAATTTCCAGATAAAAATCAGACAAAATTTCAGTCTCAACATAAAAACATACTTATCATTTCGCAGAGAGGTAATGTATCAATTTATACGGGTCATATTTTCAATCTAATATGACATTTAATGAAATTTTCCATTATGCATCAAGCATAAGCTGAAAAGCCTACCATAGTTATGAGATGCTAGTTGTGTGTCAGTCTGGATCAAAACCTGCAACTACTCCAAAAATCGGAATCTGAATCCTCAATTAACAAACTGATGCGCTGGAGTAGGTCTTCTTGGAACTATAATGAAAAGGGAACAATCAAAAATTAGCCAGACTCAAAAACCAATCATTTCACTAGCATATAATTCTGAATTAATTTAATACTTACCTCTTCCCAGGCAAACTGTGACATTGATGCATACACAGCAAGAATAACACAACCTGGGCGTATGTAGCTCTCCATCTCTGAGGGACTATTAGAAAGCCAATTAAATATCTGGAAGATGAAAACAAAGTCAAATATGTAACCAGATATTGTAGTCATGAACAATGTCTCTAAATCACATTTTTGCCAACAATTAGGGCACAATTCTACCCTTCTACCGCCCTCACCTGATTCCTTAATGTCACTGGAAATTTGCTAAGATCCTTATCAAAGAGTTTAAATATGATTCTTCCAGTGCGTTCCTGCAGAAGGTTAAGAAAAACATAAAAATGGTTGTAAGATACAATAGGGCTATGAATCAAACATAAAATCTAGGTTTAAATGTAAAAAAAATGGTTGACAGTGACCTGGCTATCAGAGTTCGAACTAGAAGGTGAGTGGTCTGAACCAGATGAAAGCGTACAACCTGCCTGATATGGAGGATTTGACACCGCACTATTCTCAGCCCTCGAATTTGAGGACTTAAAGAGACCTGCAGGTGATACCCATCTCTGGAACACACTAACCTCAGCCGGAAGATTATCTTCATTGCTAACTGACACTTTCTCTTGCTCCAAGGAATGTAAAGAGAACAGTTTCCGAACTACAGGGGGAAGATGAAGGAGACCTCTCTTCCATAGGATTACTGCTGTCCGAAGAGAAATATTTCCTAGAAGATGCCAACTTGGGAGGACTATCATCCTCAGGCGAAGAACTAAAGAGCTGCAATGGGATATTTGTCCTAACCTCTGGAACAGCAGGATGGAACCCCACCCTTACTTCTCCCATTTTCGCCCAGAGAAACAGGCCATCTTTGTGCGTTGCCAATCAGCTCTTCATCTTTCCTATAGCAGTTAGACTTGCTATTCTCATCATGGTTATTACTCTTGTTAGTTCCCAGGGCAAAGTTTGCAAGTTTATCTGGCGAGGACGACCCCAATGCAGCTGAAACAACAGCTAGCAGGTCCATAGTTGATGGACCTGAGGTATTACCATTACCCTGTGACATATGCTCCAAAGAAGATTGCAAATTATTGGATAAGTTCAGATCAAATTTTCCTGCTGAGGATGCTCGTCCTGCAGCATCTCCACTAACAGGGTGGGAGTTTATCTTCCCAAGAATCTGGATGAGCCGTTCCCTATCAAGGAAAGGAGACATATTCGCCGCTTTATCCGCATCATTTCCTGAATTAAAGAAAAAAACAACTTGTTTCTCTAGTTCAATAGACCGGACTTAAAGAAAATGTAGCAAAAACCTTGCAAACGCGCTAGAGCAGTCAGCAAATTGACAATATCCAAATTCCCACCACCATTATTTTCCCTATTTCCAGATAGCACAAGCCCACTGGGAACATCTTGAGGTTGCGTCTTCCTCCTCCGCCGATTATGTCCAGCAAGCCTTCGCCTGCAGCTTCTCTTCCCCTCATCAAACTCCGCCAAGAGATGAAACCTAAGTTGATTCAATACATCAGCATAACCCCAAGAAATTCTAACAAAATCCTAACAAAACACGTAGAAAAATTCCAAACTAAAAGCAGAGATTGAAACAATTTCTAGATCTATGCACGCCTAACATACAACTTAAGACCAACAACTGAGAACAAAAAAGAGTGCATTTGTACCTGCTGCATTGCTGACAGAACCTCTGCAGCTGTTGCCCAACGAGAGACTTGGTGGTCTTGCTATGAACTTCGCACACCTTGTGCCTCCGATGGTACTCCTTCGCCTTGGACAAATCAGCCTTGCAGTCATCCACCTGACACATCGGGTAGCTCCCGCCGCCGCCGCCGCCCGGGGATCCTGATCGAACCCTCTTGATCGGCCTCGCCGCCGCCGCCGACGCCGTCTCCTCCGGCGGCCGCGAATAACCGCTACCCCCGAGCTTCAACGTCAAGCCCTCCTCGTCCTCCTCCCTCCCCGCCGCCACCTCCGCCGCCTTCGTCTGCCCCGCCCCCAGCCGGAGCAGGTCCACCTCCTGCGCGGCCGGCCCGGCCACAAACGCTGCGCTGTCCCAGACATAGCCGTTAGGGTTCCAGGCCGCCGACTGGTGCCCCAGCTGTGGCGGGGGCTGGGGATGGAAGCCGCCATGGCCCTGCCATGGAAGGTCGCGCTTCTTCGACATGGGGAAGCGGCTCGCAGTAGCGGGAGGAGGGTCTGCTGGTGGATGAAGATGGGCGGGGCGACCTGCAACCCCAAATCCCCTTCCATCTCAAACAAAAAACCTCACACACACCCAAAAAGATCACCTCTTTCCTTCAATTCACCTCAAAACGCGCCCAAATTCTGCAAGAAATGAAACGATTTCGCATCAAAAATCCCAAAAAAATAAAATAACTTCGAATTCGAACGACAAACCAATCAAAACTTTCCATCTCACATACCTCCAAGCATTTCCTCCGCGCGGACTTCAACACCCCCTCAACCCCACATCCAAACCAAAAATAAATTATAGAATATGCAACACAACACAAACGGAAAAACGGTTTCAATCTGTGCAGCAGCCGCCGCCGCGGCCCTTCCGAACAAAAAGGCGGTCATTTTCCGGCCGAAAGCAGCTCGAGGAAGACCATCGCCGGCGGCGGATCGAGCAGATCTAGATCGAGCAGCTCGGGTACAATCACGTTCACCGCTGCTAACAACGATGGCGATTGGGAACAAGAGAGGAGAGGAGAGGAGAGGAGAGGAGGTGGGGGGAAGTGGCAACTTTTTCTTCTTATTTTGGTTTTTGTTATTATTTGCTATTGACGATGAGTACGGCCGTGGCCGTGGCATCGTCGTAAACGTGAGATAAATGGTGTGATAAATTCGAGAAAACGATTAATTATTTTAATTTTAAATACATAAACATCTAATAACTAATTTATATCTATAAAATATTATACAACAATATATAATTTATCTTTTTACAAGTGTAATTAAGGTTTTTTCCCAAAAAAAATGTACAATTATAATTTTTAATAGTCAAATAAATAAATATATATATTATATAAATCAATATTGAAGCAATTTGAAGTACATTTAATTCTTTTATGTATCATAATTTTAAGGTTTGCAACAAGAGGAATGAGGCTTTGATTTGCCTCTTCACTTTAATTAAAATTCATCATAAATTTTATAGTGAAATCTATGAACAAGAGAAAAGTATGTTATTGTTAGGAGAGGTTTTGTGCGTTGAAGAGAGAAATGGTGTGGTAAATTCAAGAGTAAAGTAAAATTCAAATGTTCGATTATTTTAATTTTAAACACATAAACATCTAATATCTAATTTATATCCACAAAATATTATATAACAATATATAATTTATACTTTTACAATTGTAATTAAAGCTTTTCCCTTAAAAAGATGTACAATTACACATGAATTTGTGTAGTCAAATAAATAAATATACATATATAAAAAAATCAATAAGAACGGTGAGAAATGAAGTAATTCAAAGTTCATCTAGTTTCTTCATGTATCATAATTTTGGGGTTTTGCTACGAGAGGAAGGCTTCAGAATTGCCTATTCAGTTTAATTAAAGTTCATCGTGAATCTTAGAGTGAAATCTAAAAATAAAAGAAAAAAACATTCTTGTTAGAAGGCTTTGGAGAGAGGTTTTAACGGGCATCAATTATTTAAAATACATGAGGAGTACGGTCGTGGCATTATCATAAATTTGAGAGAAATGGTGTAGTTAATTTAGGAGTAAGTACAATCCAAGTTTGTTCAATTATTTTAATTTTAAATATATAAATATCTAGTATCTACTTTATATTCGTAAAATATCACATAACAATGTATAATTTATGTTTTTGCAATTGTAATTAACATTTTTCTAGTGAAAAAGATGTGCAATTACATGTAAATTCATATAATTAGATAAATAAATATACATACATAAAAATATCCATAAAAACAACGAGAGATTAAGCAATTTGAAGTACATCGAGTTCCTCATAATTTTGGGGTTTTGCTACGAGAGGAACGAGGCTTTGAATTACCTCTTCACTTTAATTAAAATTCATCATGAATTTTATAGTATAATCTAAGAATAAGAGAAAAGTATGTTCTTATTAGGAGAGCTTTTAGCATTGAAGTGAGGTTTTAGTGGGCTTCAATTATTTACAATACATGAGGAATATAGCCGTGGCATCATTGTCAATTTGAGACAAATGGTGTGGTAAATTCGGGAGTAAAGTACGATCCAAGTTTGTTCAATTATTATAATTTTAAATATATAAATTTTTAATATCTAATTTATATCCATAAAATATTACATAACAATATATAATTTATATTTTTCCAATTGTAATTATCGCTTTTTTCATGAAAAAAATGCACAATTACACTAGTCAAATAAATAATATAAATATATTAAAAAAATCAATGAGAGTGGTGAGAGATGAAGCAATTCGAAGTACATCTAGCTCTTTCGTGTATCATATAATTTTGGGGTTTTGCTACGAGAAAAACGAAACTTTGAATTGCCTGTTCACTTTAATTAAAAGTTCATAATAAATTTTTTAGTGAAATCTAAGAATAGTAGAAAAGTATGTTCTTGTTAAGAGAGGTATTAGGCATTGAAGAGAGGTTTTTGTTGGCTTCAATTATTCACAATACACGAGGAGTACGGCCGTGGCATCGTCCTAAATGATGTGGTGAATTTGGGAGTAAAGTACGATCTAAGTTTGTTCAATTATTTTAATTTTAAATACATAAACATCTAATATCTAATTTATATCCATAAAATATTACATAACAATATATATTTTATATTTTTACAAGTGCAATTAACGTTTTTTGTGAAAAAGATGTACAATTACATGTGAATTAGTATAGTCAAATAGTTAAATATACATGCATAAAAAAATCAATGAGATCGTGAGGGATGAAGCAATTTGAAGTACATCTAATTCCTGTATCATAATTTTGGGGTTTTAGTACGAGAGGAATGTGGCTTTAAATTGCCTGTTTACTTTCATTAAAGTTTATAATGAATCTTACAGTGAAATCTAAGAATAAGAGAAAAGTATGTTCTTGTTAGGAGAGGTTTTAGGCATTAAAGAGAGGTTTTAGTGGGTCTAAATTAAATTATTTATAGATTTCAAAGTGAAAACAATTACGGTCTTTATAATAAAAAACTAGAGATGTAAATATGTAGTTCATTCATCGATATCTTTTTGGAAGTAGTTTGTCACTTCTATATTTAGAAGAGATTTATCTCTAAAAAACCTATAATTTTAATTGATTCATATTCATATAATACTGGTAGACTTTGTCAAACAAAGTGCCAGGTAATTTTCCCTTATAGTTTGAATGTGTTTTATTTTTTGTAGTTGTTTATTATTATTATTATTATTATTATTATTATATATATATATATATATTTATATGTGTGTGTGTGTTTATGATCATGATTCAAGCATAAAAAACTAGTGTCAAGGAAAAATAAATAAAATCAATTGGATTGAATAAATCTTCAATTGGTGATTTATGAAGAAACTACCCGTAATAGTTATTTTTGTTAGGATTTTTCATTGGATACAACCAACTTCTAATTATTTACAAATTTGCTATTAAACATAACTAATTTGATTTATTTGAGATTTTTTGATAAATTTTAGATAAAATTTAAATAAAATTTTAAATATAACAAAAAATCTTCTTAAAAGTCAGATTTGCTCATAGATATGTCAAGCATAAAAGAATATTCTTAGGCATTCTTACTAATTAGTTGCACCTCATGTTCTCTATAAATAAAGCCTCTCATTCTTATTTTTCAATCACAGATGGGGGACTCTCCAACAAATCAGGCTTCCACCCATTCATCGATGTATTTTTTAGGCTAGTTAAACCAAGAGACTAGCCTAATTTAGTTGAGCCCATGCATTCACTCAGCTCGGTTTAGCCCCCTTAATAGCTTAGTTAAGCCTAGTATGGTTGAGTCTATGCACTTACGCGGCTTAGTCCAGACCCCTTACTAGCATAGTCTAGTCCTAGTCTAGTTGAGTCCGTGTGCTTGCCCGACTTGGTCCAACCCCTTCTACTAGCCTAGTTTGGTTGAGTTCGTATGCTTGCCTGGCTTAGTCTAGTTTCTTGCTAGCCTAGTTTGGTTGAGTCTATGTGCTCGCCACAGCTCGATTTAGTCTCTTTGCTTACCTAATCTGGTCGAATCTATGCACTTGTCTCGTTCGGTTTATCCCACTTGCTAGTCTGGTTGAGTTTAAGTGCTTGTCTGACTAAGTTCACTTGGCTTACTTGAGTTACATACTCGCTTTGTCTTGTTCCTTATTGGCCTTGTTCCTTTGAATTGAAATGTTGATTTAAGTTGATTTACCTCATATATTGTAATTAAGGGTTCTTTTGTAAAATTTTGTATCTCAAAGTAATTATTAATGAAAAGTTGAGGATCTTTGTAATTGAAGGTTTCTTTATAAGTTTTTGTTCCTTAAAGTATTTATCAATTAAAAGTTGAACTTGCATTATTTTTCTGTACAAATTTTCTATTTAGTAATTAGTCTAATTACAATATTTTAGTAAAAAGTGAGTCTTTCTATAACTTTGAACTCATTCATTTATATCGCATAAATCTTCCACGAGCGAGGCAGCATCCTTCATTTTTATTTTTATCTGAGTTTGTGCAAAAGCACAATTTTGTGCAAATAAATATAATATATATATATATATATATATATATATTATGCACAATAAATTATTTTAAAAATCCTAACAAGGTCGTACCGAGGCAGCATTTAGAGTTCCCCTCTTGGAGGTCCGATTGTGTGTATTTTAGTGACCGCTCGCCACGAGGAAATAAAAGACCAAGGTCTTTTTCTGCACATGCACCACGTGAATCCCTTAATTCGAGCGAATACATCCGGGCACAGCGTAGACCTTTCAATTTCAATTATGCTAATGGAGATGATCATCTATAGAAAGACTTAAAATCCTTTTTATGATCACAATATTAAAGTTTTTTGGCGTTCTAGGTCTATAAATTAAGTGTCAAACAAACCAGCAAGGCTAGCATGCTCTAAGAGTGTGTATTATCAAGATAACAACTCCTTGTCCTACTGTTTTGATAGTTTAGTTTGCTTGTTGGAAAAAATAGCTCCAATTATTTCATTTAAGTTTCCTTTTTACTCCTTTAATTTTACTAATTTGAATTAGGTTTTGAGTATAAGTAGGTCGGCTCCATTAATATGGAGTTTATATATATTGGTTTAATGCATAAATATCACCTCTTGATTAAACAAATATCGTCATATATATGGTCATTTCAGGAGTGAGCGCGGCATTTGGACAATCCCCATTTTGCCTTTCTTTTAGGGAATTGAAAAAATCAGGGGACGAGTGGCCCCTTCCTCTTTACTTATTTCATTCATCCTCGTGTATTTCCTCTTTTCGTGTTCTCAATTACCCCGCAAGTAAATTGAGTTCGGCTTGGTTGATCTCAAATTTGGGATTATTGTCAAATAAGCCTTTGGTTTTGATTAGTGATTAGTCATTACTATTTAATCATTACAATTTTATTCTTATTAATAAAAGAGAAACCGAAAGTTACTATCTAATGAATAATAAGAGATTTGACAGATCAATGTACACCAAAAAATAAAATTAATGTTTTATTTTTGCTTTAATTAAAATTTATTTTTAAAAATAAAGTACATCTCTAATATATTAAATTCTTATATTTTATCTCTTTATTCAATTAGAATTTATTTATAAAATTTAAATGTACTGTGCATAGCATAACATCTTTCCTAATAGTCCATTGCTTGTTCGCCTTTTTTTTTAACACTTCTACTCTCAACTCGGGCCAACATGAATAAACTCGAGTTTATTGTATTTCTTTTTGAAAATAAATATTTAGTTTTGATTCATGAAATATCATTTGCTATTGGCAGTATGGCCTACCACCCCACAATTGTATAATAATGAGAGTTTTTTACTCTACACAAATCTTTTTGAATGACTTTTGGTCTTGTGATTGTTTGTTAAATTACTCGTGCTAAATAGAGCTTTTTAATATTATTACCTCCACTAAGGTACGAGCCGCGTTTGCCAGACAGAGACGGGAGAGATATTTGAGCTCGAAATTGTGAGGTTCTGTATTGGATTGAATTCCTTGATATACACTACGTACAAGATCACTATTAATTACAATTTTCAATATAAATTCCGAAAAACTAAACTATTTACAATCTCTATTAATTGCAATTTTTCAATAGAAATTCCGGAAGACTAAAGCATATGAGAAGTCTAACTAAAATTATCATTTTTAAAACTTTCGAAAAAGAAATAAAATAAATTTTTTCAGAAGTTTAAGCCTTAACAAGGTGGAAGATCTCCATTAATCAAGTCGGAAAATTACCGTGCGGTGTTGGGAAGTAATATTTTTATTAATCGGGTTCGAGTGTGTCGATGAGTGTGTGTACTTATTTTACTTTCCAAGAAAAAAATATCAAGTCAATGTTTCAAATTCAACGAAATAGTTTGTCGTTTCGAATACAAACAAATGAAAACAAAAATCATACAATTAGAAGTATTTCTTTTGTGATTACTCTCACATTTCATCTCCTCATTTGATCATCATCATAAAGCTAAAATATCCAACAACAAATTTAGGTTTTCCTGCATCATTTTACATCTTTTCACTTTTTTTTCATCCACTTTGGAGAAAATATTATCTTAAATAATAGTGTCCTCTTCCAGTGGCCCATCTTCGAAAAAAATAAAGGGCAGTGGACCCTCAAGTAGTTCGGTTTATGTAGTAGTGACATATTATGAACAAAAGAAAAGACAATTGGCTTTGGGATAAGGTTGAACCTTGCCACATATTTTCACTTTATAACCGTGATAAAATCGAATATATTTACTTCAAAGTAAGTTAGGTTAGGAGGACATTTTGGCTTAATAATTGAAGGAAAAGTGGAAGGCTTTGATGGTACCGTCCTCATAACTTAAAATTAAAATAACTAAGAATATTAAATTAGCCGCTTACATTGGGCTAGACAATAGAACAAATGGGTCAAGTACATGCAAACGTAATACGGCCAATTGAAGTCTGGTTATCGTACAAGACTACTATATATTAGTCAATAATTTCATAATTTATAGATTACTTAAAGAATGCTCAACTACTTTACCATAAACAATAAACTTTATACGGACGATTGTTTAGACATTTATAGTACCTAGCAGAGGTCCAAAGCTCTGATCTATCATGTACAAGTAACATAAAAAAACTTGTGAAATTGAGGGCATTCAAGTAGCTCACAAGCAGTTGACCATACTCTTTGAGGATGTGCTCCAAATGTCGTTCATGTGGGTACCTTTTCCCAAGGTAAACGTGTAGGTTTAACTGCTTGAACTAAGTAGGCAAAAAGGTTGCAACTTACAGCAATACCCGGTGCTTTTAGTTAGGGTAAAATGGATTATCACAAAGTAATTGCTATTTTGTAACTATACCAAAAAATAAAATTGATTAACAAAAGCATTTTTGAAATTTGGACAAATGGTTTTTTGAAATATTTCCCTTTGATGAAATTTTTGATTTGGGGTTTAATTTGACCAAACAAGGGAATATTTATATATTAAAGTTCAAATCTATTCGACAAAAAAAGAAAAAATAAAAAGTACATTTCAAGTTTAAAAACTCATGTCATATAACAAATTTAGGGAAATTTTTAGTCCAAACTCCCAAAAATAGATTTGTGAAATTTAAATATTCAGTTTTATAGTGTTATTTTATTTACCCCAAAAATATTGAACAAAATTATAATTTTATCCCTTTAAAATTTTTTATTTTGAGAGTTTTAAAATTATAAATTATAAATTTAAGCTTTTTTTGGAATGGTTAATTTTAGTTTAAAAAAAGGTATAAATATATATCACTTGGACGGAAAAGATTGGTTGTGCTTTAGATTTAATTGTTACTTTTAATTTTTTTGCTACACAATGAAGTTTATGTCATTCAATAGAGTCCAAATACCACGAAGTGTTTTTAATGTAGAGATTTTCATCACCAATTTTTATGCCATGTATAGATATATTTCAATTAAAACAAAAAATCATCCAAAAAAAAAGAAGTCACAAATTTTTTTAAAAAAAACATCCAATGTGTCGTTGTGATCATGAACAATGTATTGACGAAAATACCCTACACTGTGGGGACCCTTCCTTGTCCGCATCCACTTGCGTGCGACAGTGGGAGTGCGGGGGAAAACAAGCAAGGATGCTATTTGGGAAAAGTACTGTTTTGCCCCTCAAAATTTATTTTCTAAATTTTTTTATAATTATATATATATATATATATATATATATATATATATAAATGCCATGGCTCGACGTCAACGTTACGTGATCGGGTGCGAGGGAGAAGGCGTCGCGGGCGGGATACGCGATTTGCTGACGTGGATCTCACACGTGTAAGCCTCGCCGCGTGTGGGGGAGCATATATGCTTCTTATTAATCTGATTGTTTTTAACCGCTTTCAACTTTTTGGCGGAAAATAATCCGTCTTACCACGGAGAAAAGTCAATGCAAAACTATTATTAATCAAAAAGGTCAAAGTGATTAAATCTACTTTTTAGTCACAAACAGTTTTCACTGCTGGTGGATTGTAGTAAACTGGGTTGTAAAGAAAAAGCCAATTGCATATAATTTTATAGGAATAATAATCTGCAGAACAAAATTGTGCTCATGAGAATTAGGCAAAGACAAGAATCCTGCAAGTTGAACACTAAATCATGGATACAAACTAAAATGATTCACTTGCACATGTAGAGGTTGGCTGTTAGAATCTGCTGATATATGGTAATGCTTAATGTGGGCATTTTGCTAGATTTTGTCTCCCGCTGTTATCAACCATGAATAATTATAAGTTACAACAAATTGAAGAAATGAACAGATTAAACCGTAACTCTTTTCTGCTGTCATGATCCTGTATAATACACATGATGAAATTGCATATTCCCATCGACCCACCAAATGATATTTCAATATATATATATATATATATATGTATATATATATATATATGTATGTATGTGTCTGCTTTAGCCGCATAAGTAAATAAAGAATTGATAAGTGGGCTTGCATGTAATTAGCACGAGGTCAAAACATAAGTAAGATTATAATGCAGATCTGGTGCAGACCCTGTTCTGCTTGGTCTGTGTTTGAATATATCAAAGTGATGGATTAATTAAGTACATGAGCGACTCCACCCTGTTCAAAGAAAAAGTCTATTCTAATGTCCAGGCTTTTAGCTAACAGTTTCTTAAAAAAATTCTGCCTATAGGAGCAAAAAAATCATCTAAAAATAACTTTTTTTCAAACTAAAAAATATCTTAATATCTCGAAGCGAAATCATTATATGATTTAGGCCGAGTATGTAGTCATAATATTTTGTGTATATATTAAAAATTTTGTGGTGAGTCATAATACTAGTGGGAAAGGTGAGCTTGCCCCAATCCATCACAAGGAATGAAACGAGTCAAAGAGAAACTGAGCACGTCTCCACCAGAACTCTTATACATGTTTTAGCTAGCTCGCTTACTTTATATCTGCATTCATATTATTAGTACATGAGAGTATAATTCCACTCTTCCAATATACTTTGAACCAAAGTATTTGATCGATGATGTAAGGTTTATTAATGTATGTGGAATTGTTCTTTTGATGCTTTTGACTGGGAAAGCTTCATAATTTGTCCCTCATGCATATTGTTCTTCTAAGTATTTTAACATTTGTTGTATAGTAATTAGATGTAAATTAATCTGCCAAGTCAAGCAGCTGCAAGGCTTGTTGTAAAACCCAATTCATACTTAATGGGCATTTGAGAAATTTATACTTGACCAAATGTTTGGTCTTACGCTAGATCTAAACTTAAAAATAGATCATCCAGACAGGGCTTTGTTTTCTAGCAATCGTGAACTCGTATCGAGACAATTCGTTTTGTTAAGTAGAGATTAAGGTTCTCGCTCTAATTAGTGTTTAAGCACTTTTTGAGAAGATAACGTCTCGGTGGCATGCATGCACGAGCTAGGACGGTTCATTCATTCAATTTGTAAAAAGGCCCTATTTTTCTACTAAAACCAATGGACAAATACCGTAAAGATCTGATCAAGAATCTAAAGGAGCACTGTAGATTTACTTTGAAAGTTGTACATGTAAATATGCATGCACGGTTCCCCTATGATTGGACTGTAGAAGGTAATTCAAAACCTTTACTCAATTTCAACTTATGTTAATATTATTCAAAGCAAGACTTATTATTCAAAGCAAAACAATAAGATATTCACAGTTGCCCACTTAAACTTAGGTCATGAGGTGCATTGAACTTGCCTCAACTGAACATATCTGCATCTTTAAAAAAATTGAAGTTTACTGTACTGTTCATAGTTTGTTGTGTGATTTAAACATTTACATGTACTGCTACAAAATCTGTTAGCTACATGTGTACTCTATACCCAATGTGATTAATATTAAAACTGCAGCCGTACGTTCTAATAACTTGTTCTCAGCGCCCATGGTAATGTTGGCTTATAAACATTGAGAACCATTAGAAGATGATGCTCTGCATCTCTTTGCTATTCAGTTTTCCCGGGTTATGTTCACTCAACTGACACGTTTGGGACGAGATAAAATTTCAAAGTCTTCGCCGGTCCTCCTTGCGACCATGAGTCCTTGCATAAGATGTTCTTCTCTTCTTAATTGGATTTCAGTGAAGACGTAACTTCACATGAAATTACATTTGCATCAAACATATGCCGAAATTTTCAAAGAACGTCATGGGCACGACATATGAGGATGTTGCTACCTGTTTCTATCTTCAGCACACAATCATTTCCATCGACGATTGCAACCGACTCTTTTCGCCTTACCAAACCAGGGGCGATTGTCATCGTTTCGGATGTACTAGCTATAGCATCTTATACAGTGATTGAAATGAAATCTGATGGGTGCCAGATAATCAATCATGGCATAATAATTCATATTACATGTTGCCGTTCATCTAATATCTGGATATATGTGGCGGATATAATTTGTTAATAACATTCTTGTTAACATGTACATATGTGGTGGATATATATGGGTTCTCTGCTCTTGAGGCCTTCAATGATAATAATATGTGGTTATGCTTTAATTCTCATCTCTGAAGGCATATCCTTCTATGCATTATACTCTCTGTCCCAATTGATCTTTCGACGCTCATGATCTTCATAATATCATCCGACCCACTCTCCATGGATGTTGTGTTGTCTTCCATAATTCAGATTACTAACATCCATGTTGAACTTACATTTACACCGCCAATACCAAGCTTAGAGACTTCACTCACCTGCATCGTCAATTTGCAGAGTATTCACTTGGATGTGATACATTATAGAAATGAATGCCTTCCTTTTTAGTCCGCATGCATGATCATATCCCCAAAACTCCAATTACAGGTCACTTGACGCAAACACACCTTTAATTTCCACATAAAATATCTGGGTCACCTGTTGCGATAGATTAAAGCTTTGGTTCATCTGCGGTCTTCTACCTAGACAACAAAAGGCAATGTTAATAAAATCAAAGCCAAAACGAGCACATATGTAGTTATATGTCATTAAAGAGTGCTAAAACATATCATGCACTATTATTTGAAGAACAACAGCAAAGACTAAAAAATGGTATTGGGTCTCAGTCCTAATACAACCAACCATCACATGGTATCCCAGTATCATAAGAAGAAAGAGCTTTGCAAGGTTTTCATGTGCATAAACAATTCATGACCACTCTGTCATATATTGTATGGTATTGCTATATATGTTTATACCGTGCGTAGATATATATAGATATAAGTGAGAGTATATATGCATTTGAGCTCAGCTTATGAGCTGTTATGTTTTTAGACTTGTTGAGACGCCTCCGGACAAGATCAGGACCACGGATTATGTTGTCATAACAACAAATTTCATACATGGTAGATGAATATGCACTCATCATTTTTCAATGACAAAAAATTGTTGGCTCCTCGTCTATATGTGTTGGACTGTCTTGTTGGGTCAAATTTTTAGGCATTTTATTTTATTAAGCTTATATAATCTATATTTTTATTCATGTACCCAAAATTTCAATGGCTATGAATAGAATTTGTTTTTCTTGGTTTCTGTTCTTTCATGCGGGTTTTTTGGTTAATATGTCTGTACACATTTATGGTTTGTTGCCGGATTTTGTTTTATATGAGCATAATTCAGATTAAAGACACTGATTAAGGTTTAGGGTTTCCGGTTTATAAATTAAGTCATCTGAATTTGTTATCTAGCAATTGCTTGTTTGGTTTGTTCTTGATAAAATAGTGTTTTTTATTTCAAAGCTAAAATTGTTAGGTGCTAACGAGTTGGCTGGCCGTGTAGGTATTAAGTAGTTCCTGGCCTTTGCGATCCGTTAGAGTTCTGTTTAAACTGTGCGGTGTCTCTCTTCAACTGTTGGTGAGCTGGAGCTAATATTTGACAAGTACAATTGAATTAAGAGGCATTTAACGAGCTAAAATTTGGAAATGTAATCAAGCTTGAGATCACCATGCGTAAAATTTCTCCAATGTGATTAACTTAAGAAAAAAAAATCCAATATATGAAGAAAGTGTGAAGGTAACATCCATCGTTCAAGAAACAATAGAGTGACATAATTATTATACGAGCCCTATATATATGTGCTACACCTCGTATACGTTATATGAGCTACATTTTTTGTTTTGAGTAATTAAATGGATAATATAATTAAAAAATTACATTGATAAATAAAATAATAAATAATAAGAATAATTATAAAATTTTAACACAATTTAATATTTTTAACTCTTTCATCTTAATTATCAAAATAATTGTAATAAAAATTAATTTTAAAATATATATTAACTCTTGCATCTTTTAAAAATTTAAAAGTAAATCATAATAATGTCAAAAAAGGATAAATTTTATCAACCTCTTGGTTCATACACCTTACTTTTAATATATATATAAATATTATTTTATAAAATTTATTAAAAAATATTCAAATTAAATATATAACTTATATAAGCTATACGAGCCATAACTCATGTAATTTTTTCCCTAATTATAAAATGCTTCAACTTTAAAGCACGAGGAAACACAACATTTTTCTTTGCTGCAAGGGCTACACATAATAAGAGGTGAAATGTATGTAATGCCGTTTAGAGGAAGAGAGCTCAAATGCATCATCGATACTAACATATTAAAACACATATGCACGCGCAATTTAAAAAAATATGCATCTAAAAAAATGAGTCTACATGCTAAGAAGAAAAATTATTATGAGGCAAGTATATATAACATAAGCATGATATTTGATAGTAAAGGTTTTCCATATTTCACATAACAGAGCCAGTTAGAAGAGAGAACGAACGACAATTTGTGATAAGCTCCACCAAGCAATGAGTGACTGATTAATTCGGTGAAAATAAATTATTTTTGCAATTTAATCAAATGTTTAACTCCATAAATATTTGTGAATTTTGATTTTGTTTTAAGAACTTATCACACTGTGATCAATAAACAAAATGTTGATGCCGGGTTTCAATTGGAATTAGAAATTTTAAATTGTCGTCATATAGATGGTAAGAAGCTATAATGCTATTATCAAGTAAATTTGCTATAGCGTAAGAATTATAATTTTTCAATAAACATTACATGAGTCTTCAATTTGTTATAGATGGCTAGTCTCACATCGTATACTTATTGGGATGATGAACTTGTAATCTTCAACTTAATTACTAAGTCCATTAGTTTGTTTATAGTAGGTGGAGGGTACACGCCCAATACATAGAGATTCTCAAATTCATGTTTATTTTCCATTTATATAAGAACATATTTATTAGAGATCTTTACAGGGGTAGGAGTCTTATATTATTTACCTATAAATAACAGTGCCCCCCACATATTATTTTGTACGTTGATTTTTAATGGAAGTAATAGTTGAGAGATTGTAGGTTATCTCCTACGATGTTTATAATGAAGACTTTTTGTAGGATTTAAATTGTAAAAAATTAAAATTTTTTCTCACTGTTAGAAATTGAACTAACATATGAAGTAGCATTCAATAATTTTGATCAATTCTGCTGCAGAGGTAAATATATCTTTATTTTGTTTTGTTTTTAGAGACAAATGAAAAGACTTAAATCCTATATGAAGGGCCAAATGGCATTTTTTACACATCAAACAAGCTTTTAAGGATGTGGCCATCACATCCATGGATTTGCATTTGAATCCTCTCATTTAAAACAAGGCCATCTGTGGTCTTGCGATCATTCTACTTCTAAGTTGCAATAAGGTCTTCCGACCAATATGACAAAATCTAATTACATATAAGCAAATCAGTACACCCTGAATATTTCAATAGAAATTTTAAAATTTCAGTATTAAATGAATACTACCACCCATATATTTCGACTTGCTTATTGGTTCTTATAGCAAATATTGGTTGCAAGACCTTACGGTTGATTATTTAATTTATTTTCATAATGAAACAAAAGAAT
Source organism: Piper betle (assembly GCA_033002965.1). Lineage (NCBI taxonomy): Eukaryota > Viridiplantae > Streptophyta > Magnoliopsida > Piperales > Piperaceae > Piper > Piper betle. Next base: position 247,130 of record JAURVB010006899.1, read on the forward strand.
AAATTACGCAAACACACAAACAACATCTAATTAAGAAACTTCTATCACCAACCTCTATTAAACAAAAATAATTAGCCTAAAAAATAAAGATAGTAAAACCCTTACATCTCAATAACCCTAATTATTCAAAAGTATGATCACGCTAGAAAATTAGGGTTTATTGATGTAACACCCTAGTGCAGATCGAAATACGATGTTATAATTTGGAAAACTATTCATTGGACTATTCTTTTACAAATTTTACTGAAGTGGATCTCAACCCTTGAGGAGGCTTAAGATGTGTGGGTTACCTTACAGGGTTCATCACATATGCATGTTAATTCATATTAACATAGAGAGACACTTAAACTTAATAAATTTATATGATCACCCCTAACCGCAACAGAGGCAGAACCTCCCCTATGACTATGAGTGGTGACTTTAAAAATGCTTATGATCACTCTCAACTGCAAAAGAGGCGCAAGCCTGCTACAGTTTTAAGGTTATATGCATTGACATAACCTTTTCTTAGTGTTTAGTTCCAGTGATTCGTTACATTTATTAATTACTTACATGCAGATGAATGTAGATAATTTAAACATGGGTCATGATTACCTATTTCACATACCCGACATGTGCGAGAAAATAATAAAATAATTAAACACATCATCATTGGATGCCGGAGCATCAAACCTTAACCCCTAGACTTCACATGAGTCTTCAAGTGGTGTGCACCGTATGCTCCTCCTACCCACATTTTCTTTATCACATACACACAACTACAATAAATATGTTTCGCGTACCTGTTAAACTACTCATCGTGTTTCAAGACTTTGAGGCTTATACTCTGTAGACTATGGTTAGAGTGTCCCAAAGTGCGTCTGCCCTACAATAATGATGTAATGATATATAAAATACACATACACAACAACAATCAATTAACTTATCCAGAATCATACAAGTTTATATAACTTTAGGGCTTATTCTATAACGTACTACATCCAAATTTTATATTACATCAATTCGATAATTAAGACAATTACAATATAAAATCCCCCTTCATGAGCCTTTCAATTTTTCCGCTTACACCGGTAAAAAAGACTAAACACCTATAGATATTAGAAAAACATCAGTAATCAATGAATTGATTACTGGCTTGTAGAGATTATGAATATAACATTACTAGTAAATGAGTATCTAAACCCCCACAAAAAAATTGTAGAAACTTTCAGAATCATACATAGTGATAAACGAAGCCCGATGCGCGCTGCATATTATTCTATAATTGCCTACAAAATGACATCTTACATACATATATTTATTATTATATCGCTTATGCCCTCACATCCTTCATATATCACCTGCCACTGTACCCATGTAGCTCAAAACTAATGTACCATAATTTTCGGAAGTGCTCTTTATTTGCTATACCTTACATACATTGAACTACTTAAGGGTAGAAGAGGTTAGTATACTTTGCATATCTCCATACCACTCATTTTATTATTTACAAAATCCGTAAAATGTGCTTACTTATATAATGAGCTTAAGGAAGAGACTTGTATCATACATTTCTAAAACTTCAATTCAAAATACAACAAGGGATCTCATCCTTATAGTTTTATTAAAGTTAAGGTAAAATGCAACTAAATGGCCTAGCATTAGAGGGATCCGATAAAAATGCCGCAACACTGCCCTATCGTTTAAAACACGATTAAACGTGACACTTCGGAGTCAAACATATGGGTAGAGAAAGAGAGTCATACGGACCTTTAATGAGTGGAGCCTTACTTTCTAAATCGATGAGCTCAACTTGCATAACCTAACAAGAGATGTAATCTGAATCATAATCGGATTACACCTTTAGATTACACTGGCACACAAGATGAGGCAAAGCCTCCACAAATGCACAACATGCAAAACTTAATTAACTTACTTATTTTGCTTTGTAATAGGCTAAACCTAATTAGGTAGTTTAATTTAAAATTTGAGGTTACAATTCTACTTAGTACATGATTTCGTACTTAGAGTTTTATTGTCGGACATAATTGGACGATTTGTTGGACAGACCAAATAGTATTTGACTAAGCTGAAACTTGAACTTTTAGTTCTACACACTCTAAGTAACAAGCGATAATTTGTGAATTATCAAATTGATTGAGGTTAAGGTCAGATTAATGTACTGTGAACAGTACCCCTCGTTACTGTACAACAAACTTTAAAATTTTGGTTCATGGGCTTGAGAAGTCCAAATGGGCTTGAGTGAATTGGAATAGTTATATGACACTGATTTAACCATTTTCGTAATTAATCTGACCTTGGTAGAATTAGAAATTTCTACCTAATTACCTACTTACCAAAATACTCTAAAAATTTATTAAAATGTATATTACTCTTATTAATCTATTTCTTAATTTTTCTATTGCTTGATCTATTTTTAAAGGATTTTCTAATTGGCTTCACAGAAATAGGATTATAAATCCAGTTTCTACGTACTCCAAATGTCCGAGCCCATTAACCATTAGAATGAATTTTTTTAACTCCAAAATTTTCAAGGTTACGTTAAACAATTATTGGTTTATTCATTAATTTTTATATATTTTTTTGTGATCTAATTATTAACCAAATATTTAACTAAACACATAACACAGGCCGTCGACACAGAACACAACAGATGCACACAACGTTTTATTAATTTTGTTCAGGCCTTAGTTGAGGTAATTTTAGTATGGTAAATTTATGATATGAAGCTCAAAACATGCTTAATAAATAAGCATAAGATAGATCACAAAATTAAAATCATATCAAGGTGTAAAAATTGGGCAAATAGGCTTTTAGGTCATTGGAACCTTGAAAGCTGCCACCTTTTATCCAATTTTGAACCTTTACACAACTATTAATGCAAAATAAGATGATATGACTAACATAAGATTTATAGATCTATGGCTTGTGAAGAATGCAAGGCCAAGATCACTCAAATCTGACCACTACATCATGAGATATGAATTTTGTACTTAACTAGTGAAGACCTGCACATATTAATAATGAAAAAATCATAACTATTACTATAGAAAATAAAATGCTATGAAACTACCTCTCGATGATTTTCAACGGAAAAATCTACATGTGAAAAATACCTTAAAATTACAAACAATCACATCAATAGGCAAACAACAAGAGAATTTTTGAACCAGAACTAAAACGGAAAGCAACATGCCCCAAATGAGCCAAGGGAGGTAACAAATGAACCAAATCCTTCAACCCTCAAAGCAAAACCCTTGGGAATGCTCCACAAGGCTAAGCGGCATTGCAAAGAGGGATGAAAAGGCTGGGAGGATGATGTGGAAATTATAATGAAAGTGCAAGTGTCAAATCAAGTAATAAAAGTTATAAAAAAGTATCGTCCCACGAAGAATTAGTACTAGAAGTTCTCAATTACTAAAAATAATTTAATGAATTACACTTAAATTGAAATGAATTCAAAGAGTGATTGAATTACATATTAAGCCTAAACTAATTTAATATGCAATATTCAAGTCAAGTATTAACTCAAAGACGATAAACCTAGGATTTTCAATTTCACCTAGTGCTTTATATAATTAAAGTTATAAATTCTACATATGAATTGCATATTTGGAATATTAACCATGAGAATTAATTATTCATGATAATCTCTAGATTCACCATAAATTGATCACTTACACCCAACTTCTATATTACTATGAAATTGTGTATATAAAATAATACTTTAATTTTTGCCCTTAATAATTACCCAAAATATATAAGTGTATCTCTATCTCACATGTAAATCACCCTAAATAGATGAATAAATACTATTTTATTCAATGACAAATTTAATCTTTCTATCTTTAGATAAGATTAAATCTCTAGATCTAACAATAGATGGTCTGGTCAGTCCAATGATAACATTAAGAATATAATAAAATAAATGATCCAAAAATACTATCACATAGATAAAAATTAATAACTTTATTAATTCATGAACTAGGTGCCATTGAAAATCATAAAAAAAATTTTACTCTATAAAATATTCAACTAAACTCAAGAAATTCACATATAATATGAAAGACATCATTTAAGTACAAAGAAAGCTAAATCAAAATAAAGAAAAACTCTTTTTTGGAAAAGTGTCCTCTTCTTCTATAATACAACTTCTTCGTCGTTCTTTTTTCGTCTTTTGTGTCGTCACCTTGTCATCCAGAGTTTTGCCCCTAGCGTTTTTGTAAAACCCTAATCAAGTTTATAAATGATTTACCCAATATTACTAGTGGGGCCACCATAATTTCCAAAATTATCCAAAAAAGTTGTTTTCATATCGACAGCACTCAAGCACCCTAAATCCCAACACTTGAGCTCATGGGTTTCAGCCATAAAATTTTCTTAACTACAGGGCTAGCGTTCGAGCGCTCTAAATCCTAGTGCTCAAGTGCTGGGGTTTTGGACAGAACACCAAATTATGCTTTTTTGGCTCAAGTTTGTCCCGAATTCATTTTGGATCATCTTCAAAATCATATACCCTACTAGAACAACATTAATTAGCATTTTTTATACCAAAATCACAATAATTTCTCAATTTATTAATAATAACTAATAAGCTCTTAAACTAATAAAACTAAAATAAAAATGACTCAAAACATGAAAAAACTCAATATAAAATGCAAAAAATAATAACTCTTTTATAGAGTTATTAGAGAACATTGGGGTGAGTAGAGGAAGGAGTAAAAAGGTGGGGATGAGGGTTATAAAAAAGAGAGGGAGGTTGGCTTGGTGATGTCATAGGCATGGGTGCCACACCTAAAGAGGTGTGTTGAGATTTAAATTTTGAAAATAAAAAGGGAAAAATAATTTGGAAGTTTATAAAATAAATAAATAAATACAACATGTAAAAAAATTTATAAAATAAGGTAAGTTACATGTGTAAGGGCACTTTGACAGCATCTTGGTGTATGTGGTCTAAATTTGAACTTCAAATTCAAATTTTGTCTGGGTAGAGAAGGTCCTGAAATGACACCGTTTGCATCCGGTCCTAATTTACATTATTTTAACTTTTTTCCACCAGAAACACACGGAATAAATATGACCACAACATGCAAAAAGTGACAAAACACGTGGGGACTCGGTCCTAACGTCTAATTAGATTCGATTCGACCAAACCAAACGTAAAAAGGTCAGGCATATATCGTCCGATGAGGGCAACAAAGCTGAAGGAGCTAAGGCTAGGATAACTCATATATACTTACATAAAATAGCTAAAACAAGTCGGGCAAGCAACTCGATCTGGGTCATGACTGCACAGAAACTAAGACTATTGGACAAAAAATCTGGATTTTATAATTGAAGGGGATTGCTCCATTGGTTAGTTAATTGATATAGCAAAATTGTGGATTAATCTAAATATGGTGGGTGGTGACATCGTCTACAAATTATCAACCACTCGCAAACAGTGAACCTCCAAATACCTTAAACGAAAATCTTAGGTACCAAGCGATTCACCTCAAGGAGTGAATAAAAAATAAATCTTTATGTTTTTATTTATTTAATTAAAGGATGCTAAAACAAATCCACTTGATCTCATAAGATTTATTTGAAAGATTCAAATTAAAAGTGGTTTAAGCAGTATTCTTATTGTCAAACTTGTTGCTCTTTTTGTGAATCTCAAAATCTTGCAGTATTCTTATTTCAGAGCAAGTTAAAGTTTTGATGCATTCTAGATTTTTCGATTCATGCTGTGTATGAATGTTTTTGGACTCTGTATTCTTGTTTCAATTTTTTGAAGCTTTATTAATCAGTAATTTTAACTGCGCCATTTGGATTACCCTTTCTCTTAAATACTTCTGGACACATATCTTTTTATAAAAAAATTGTTTTGGTATAGATCTTCATACTTTATAGTTTTAAGCTCGTGGTTATACCTGTTAGCAAGTAAGCGGCAATCTTTTGAACTGTCTGGCTTGGGATCTTGACAGATAAAAGCTCTGCACTTATACGACTGTCTAAGGGCAAACAAATCAACTTCAGCATCGGGCTTGGAGGCACGTGTCCTTTTTTTGGACATGAACTTTATCAATGTTGTCATGTCCATTGATCCCGAGTGGAAAATAGTAATTTCTTGCCTTTGATATGTGCGTCTGAAATCAATTTATAATTTTTTACTGTACAGAAAATTTGTGGTAGGTTTTCTTGCTTGTTTATGACTTTACCCTTTTTGTCTATTGCATTTGGATTGTGCCAATTTTTCTTATTCATAAATTTGAGTATTCATTATCTTGTATATATTGGGAACTATGCAAATTTACCCCTTGATGCATGGGGAAAAAAATTGCTTCCAGATGCATCATTTTTACCAAATTTGAATACAGGTGAAACCTACCCTTGGTCGAATAGAGAAATGGGTTCTTCGCAATGCATTTGATGATGAGAAAAATCCGTACCTGCCAAAGGTATGTTTAAGTCAACTTCGATGAAGAAGCTTAAAACTTCGGAATTATTTTTCTCCAGGTTAACGATGCTTGTGAATGTTTACTTGCAGCACATATTGTACAGGCAGAAGGAAAAATTTAGCGATGGAGTTGGGTACAGTTGGATTGATGATTTGAAAGATCATGAAAATCAACATTTAGGCTACTTGTCATGATTTATAGTCTGCAAGCATCCTTTATTGTTGTACTCTAATGACAGATTGCCCATGTCTTAGAATTTACTTAATGTGCTTTTTGTGTCTTGGAAATGTGGATAAATACATACAATGGACACATGACATTATCAACAGTAGTGATCCTCCTTCAGGATTTTACTGTGAGGCCTTGCTTGACAATTATCTGGGACGAATTTTCATTTTGTCGCCATTTGTCCATGTTCAGGTTTCTGATGCAATACTGGCTGATGCTACTTTCATCTATCTTGAAAACACGCCTACACCCGAAGATGCCTATTCCTACAGAACAATTTTTGAAAGGTTCTTGCGTAAGGTACTATTTTTTATTGCAATAGCATATTTTTCCTCCACTGCATTAAAGTGATATTGGTTTTTCTGCAGTTAATTTAATGTGGTAAGTAATTTGGATTTGTGGATCAAACCAACTGCTCTTTCTGGTTGGTGTTTCATGTATTGAGAGTGGTTTGCATTCACACCAATCTAAGTGTTTATTCTTCCCTGGCTTCGGTCTTTCCATATTTTTCAGTGTAGATAAGGAAATTTTGAAGTTTGATGCCCTGACAATACTTTCTTAGGGTTGTGACCATCTCAATCAGTAATTGATCCTTTTCTAAAAAAGAATGATCCCCACATATATCCTATGAACCCCCATTTATTAGCATCTCATAATTCATAATCTAATTGATAGTTGATAATTATCTATTACCTTAAAGCTGGTGGATATGAGATTCCGAATGAAAGTATTGTTCATCTATATTTCAATCCTGTTGCTTCATTAAGTGTGAATTTTTCCAACAGAATGCTGCAAGAACGGTTCAGGGTGGCCCGAGTGTAGCATGCAGTACAGCAAAAGCACTGGATTGGGATGCGGAGTGGTCGAAACCCTGATCCTTGTGGCAGAGCCGCTTTAGGAGTTCATGCTGCTGCCTATTAAGAAGCAGGACCGCCTCCAGTTGCTGACGGCTCCTGCCGGCAGATGGTTGTTCCTTTCGATCACCACTGCTTTAAGGTGTTCCTTTCGATCACCACTGCTGCTGTTTCATCAGTGTCATACGACGATCGAGATTATTAGTTTTGAGTTGCCTTGTTTAGGTGTGTTTTTTGATGCGTCGATAACTCCATTTATATTTGGGCAATGTTGATAATATTTTCCAAAAGGATGATGTTATTATGAGAGTACACTGTAGTGTAATGCTATTGTTCTTGCGTGAGCAATTGCGTAACTCTGCCGTACCGAGCAAGGTCATTTCGCTTGGGCATTATCAATTCTATTGTCATCGAGAAATTGATGCCTGAAATGTTTGGCTATTTGATTAGGCAAATGCATACGGATTCTTTCAATCATTTTAGCTTCCAAAAATCCTTTGTCAAACAAAATTTTGATTTATTGGGCATCGATCTTTTTGTAGTGTAGCATTATGCATTGCAATTCTTCGTCTCATTTTCCCTAAAATTGCTGCTGCAGTGTTTGATGCGACCACTTCAACAAAATTTTGTTTGTAACCTGGTTGCATCAAGTTTGCAGCACCTTGACAGGACCGATTCCACAATTTTTGAGTTCTATCCTGCAGATAGTAGTCACAAATATCAGACTAAATGCGTCATGACCGGCATATTAAGTTGTATTTGTTAGTATCAAAACGAGGCCACTTATTCAATAACAAAACACGTTTATCATGTCAACTATCAAGCTACGTGGTAAATGTATCCATCATTTCTTCATTCAAGAATTTGAAGACACAGAAACCATTGCTACATCTCATCACAAACAATAAGTTTCATCAATGTCCTTGCTGACATGAGCTGGGAAGCTATGTAAGTTAGTGAAGAAGAAAAGGGTTGTCATTCACCACCCACATCGGCAAAAACAGGAACAAGCTCCTCCTTCTCCTTCACTTGTGCAAGCTTACTAACGCCTCCAATGGCGGCCTTCCTCCTCTCAAACCAAACTCCCCGTTCCCAAAATCAGGAGGAACCTCGTCACTCCACTCATCAAACTCCTCGTGTCATCAAACTCCTCATCCATCCCCGCCGGCTCAGACCTCTCCACATCCGACCACTCCTCACTCTTTCCCACCACCTCCGCCGCCCGCCCCGCCGCGGCGAGAACCTGGGCACGGCCACCAGCGCTCGCAGCTTCTCCTTGACCAGCAAGAGCTTGTCTTTCTCGATGAGCTGCGAGTCCCAGTAAGCTTCTCTGAGGAACACCGAGTCCCTGTCCCCTTTGAGAGACACGTAGAACATGTCCGGGTGCCGAATAAGCATCTCTGGGAGCTGCTGCGATAACCGGAACTCCTCCCTGAAATGGGCGAGGTGATCCATCGGCGTCCTCTTCTTCACCGGCAATTTCAGCATCTCAATGATCAGGTCGCGCTCCTCCGCCTCCTGACGGCGGCTCTCGGCCTCCGCCGCGGAGACGGCGAGCGCCGGGTCCCAACGGGTGAGCTCCAGCGCCGTGGCGCGGTCGGTGGCGACGAGCTCGAAGTACTACGGGTACCGCTTGCAGACGGTAGGGTGGAGGACGTCATTTATAAAATGAAATGACGGCTAGGGTTTGTGGAAACACACCAACACCCGTATTTTTATTCCTTTAACAGGGTAACCAGCGTAAAGAATAAAATTATTAAACCGGGTAGACTTAACAGGGCGAGAGAATATAATATAATTAATATTAATTCTCTAACGTTCGATCCTTCCCTGACCGAGTCGAATATATTAAAAAAATTTTCCCACGGTCTTTACAATCTCCACAACTTGGAAAATTTCATCCCAGAAATATCATAACAGGCAACAGAACACATATAATTAACTTTATTTATTTCTTCGAGATCAGTTCATGCCTCCACAATTATAAAACTCCTATGCTACAATCACTCTAGGGTATTTCCTTGTCATTTCTTGTTCAGTCTCCCATGTAGCTTCTTCTGCCCCCGATTTTCTAACAATACTTTTACCAAAGGAATTTCCTTGTTTCTGAGTGTCTTTATTTCTCTTGCCAGGATGCGGATCGAATTTCCTCGTAGGTTAAATTTAATTGTAGCTCTAAGTCTTCAAAATTTCTGATGATATGATCCTTGTCCCGTACATGATTCTTTAGCATTGACACATGGAAAACATTGTGTACTCCAGCTAGGCTTGGTGGCAATACTAATCTATATGCACAATTCCCAACTCGATCTAGGATTGGAAATGGTCCTATGAATCTTGGCTTCAACTTCCCGATATTTAAGTCTGATCACCCCCTTCGTAGGAGACGTCTTTAGGTACACAAACTCCCCAACTTGGAACTCTAGGTCCTTCCTTCGAGTATCAGCATAACTCTTTTGTCGATCTTGAGCTGTCAAGTCTTTTTTGAATGAGTTTCACCTTTTCAGTTGCGTCCCTCACCATCTCTGGCCTGACTATAACTGCTTCGGTAGACTCCAACCAGCACGATGGAGATCTACAAGGCCTACCATATGAGGCTTTAAATGGTGCCATGCCTATACTGGCTTGGTAAGAGTTATTGTAGGTGAATTTAGCAAAGGCTAAGTGTTTCTCCGAGTCACCCCCAATAGTCGAGAATGCAAGCTCTTAACAAATCTTCCAAAGTTTGAATAGTCCTCTCACTCTGCCCATCAGTTTGGGGATGATATGCTATACTCAACTCAATTTGAGTTCCCATGGCTTTTTGAAAAGCTCCCCAGAAATATGAGGTGAATAGGGAATCGCGGTCCGAAACTTTCTCCTTTGGAATCCCATGCAAATTGACAATATTGTCAACATTTAATCCTGCCAGGTATTCCGCCGTTCTCATTGATTTTGTGGGGATGAAGTGAGCTGCCTTAGTGAGTCGGTCCACAAATACCCATATGGAGTCATGCTTCTTTTGAGTTCTTGGGAGCTTTGAAATAAAATCGCATGTGACACACTCCCATTTCCACGTTGGTATTTCTAAAGATTGCAATAGTCCTCCAGGTAGTTGATGTTGGGCTTTAACCTGTTGGCAAGTTTGACACTTAGAGACAAAATCCACAACATCCCTCTTCATTCCAATCCACCAATAGGTTCGCTTTAAATCCTGATACATTTTAGTAACTCCATGGTGTATCGAGAACTTTGAGCGATGAGCCTCCTCCAAGATATTCCGCCTCACTGCATTATCCTTGAGTACACACAACCTTCCTCTAAATCTGATCACACTATTTGAATCAACTACAATGTCAGGAATCTTGTCCAACATTTTATTTAGCTTCTCATCACCCATTTATGCTAGCTTTACACGATCAACTAAATCATTGGAAACAACCACATTTGCCAATAAGCATGTTAGTTGCTCCACCGGGTTGATAGCTACTACTTTTGCTGACATGGCCCAAAGTCTAGCTAACTGCTGACTTTTGTCCACTTTGCCCTTCCTACTCAATGCGTCGGCTACCACATTCGCTTTCTTTCCGTAGATGGTATAAGATTTGGAAGTCGTAGTCCTTCAGATATTCCATTCACCGCCTTTGTTGAAGGTTAAGTCCATTTTGGGTAAAGATATACTTCAAACTTTGGTGGCCTGTGAAGACTTCGAACTGGGCTCCATACAAGTAGTGTCTCCAAATCTTCAAGGCAATAACCACTACTGCCAATTCCAAGTCATGGGTTGCACAATTTTGCTCATGAATCTTCAATTGACCAGAGGCAGAGGCCACCACCTTACCTTCTTGCATAAGGACGCATCCTAAACCCAACAAAGACGCATCGCTGAAGACCACGAATCCTTCATTACCATTTGGCAGTGTCCAGACTGGTGCTTTAGAAATTGGTGTCACTCCAGGTGCTAGGTCAATGGCAAACTCCATTGCCTGCTTAGGAGGTAACCTTGGAAGTTCGTCTGGGAATACACATATTCTCGGACTTAATCCTCCCCTGAATCAAAATGGTGAACGCCAGTGCTTTCTTCTAGACAACGGGCTCTGGAAAATATTGTCCATTGAAAGCTGCCACAAAGTCTGCCCACGTGATGGAGGAAATCTCACGCCAATGGAAAGTGGTTTCTCCACGGATTTCCACTAGGAATGTATGTTGCCAATCTCACTTGATGGCGGTAGGGCACAAATGGTGCAAACAGATCTCTAAACACATTTTCGGCAATGTCAATCCAGCTCTCTGCCTTCATTGGATCGATCCCTCAAATAAATACCTCAGCTTTATTCTTCCTAAATTTTTCCATAGCGTAGCAGTCACTGTCATCACCTGCTGGCAGCACCACTTGTTGGACTACCAGTGGCACTGGGTTTGGATGCTCCCCTTGCTCGCCCGGTTCGGCTAACCCTGCCCACCCTTGGGCACTTCCCTAACCACCATCTAGGGTGATTCTAGGACCCGCTGCCAAGTTTGAGGCTCCATGCCCTGCTACCATTCCCGGTAACCGCTGAACAATATTTTCAACTACAAATTTGTATTTTCTAAAGCGTGTGCCAGTCCCAGTATGGCCGTCAGGATCTGAGCCAATACATTCTTGGTGTTCGCATTGGGCATAGTAGCTCGGTTTGACTGTCTACAAGTGCTTGCCATCTAAAATGTCGAACCATCATGGTTCATTAGTATTTTTTCCACTTAGGTTTATTTCTATCAAATGAATTTGTTAATTCCAAACACAACACAGTGGGGAAAGATAATTATTGGACTTTTCAACAAGGTACTTGAGTCATAAAATGTAAGGTTGTGGGAAACTGTGCTCTGATACCACCTATAATGACCCGTCCGAATAGGACCGGGTGTTACTTAAAAATATAATTGATGTAATGGTAATATTCCAGAACATGAACTAAAATACAGGAAATAAGTATCACAACATATAATATGAATCATAACAATAAATCATGTTCTCTAAAATTTAAAATAATCGTCCCACAGTCTTGGACCTTTCCCATAGCCACATTTATAACACAAGAGAATAATAAGGAAGTCCAACTTTATTATCAATTCACTATACCTGGTTGGTAAAAGAACCACCAACCACACTTCTATTCTTTAGTCCCAAAACTGCTCACCTGCAGAGGCAATTCCGCGTTAGTGATAAAACCACTAAGCCGCATAATTAAATGAAACAAGTCAATAAAATCCCTATTATCATTTCACTCGTTATTATTATTATTATTACACAAGCAAAGAGCAATTATCCCTCAGGTCATTTTCAGATTAATAATTTGTCTATCAGGTCATTCGGAGATTTGAACATTGTCTCCCAGCTCATTTTGAGATTAGGTGGTCCCCCAATTAATTTTGAGGTTAGTCATGGTCTCCAAGTTCATTTTGAGATTAGAAATTGTCTCCCAGCTCATTCCGAGATTAGGAAATGGTTCCCAGCTCATTCTAAGATTAGGTGGTCTCCCAATTCATTTTGAGATTAGTCATGGTCCCCCAATTCATCTTGAGGTTAAAATCGTCTCCCAACTCATTATGAGAACAGTGCCGACAATGGCTACCAATTTGGTAAATACAACATTTCATATTGTTATACCAGTTTGGGAATATATAACATTTCAAATAATTATACAAACAATACAACATTCTAAATAATATACAGACAATATAACATTTCAAATAATTATATAGACAATATAATATTTCAAATAATTATACGGACATATGTATTAATTTTAAAGGTGCGGCCCCGTGTTAGGCTGAGTCAATTCCTTGACCCTGATTGCGTTATAGCGCATGGTGGTCGAATCTGGCTCAGGCTGACAAGGGCTCCCAACAAGGGAAAGTACAACATTTCAAATCATTATACGGACCTGGATATTTCGAACTTGTAGCTGCGACTAATGATCCTAATCGGAACGAGAATATAAAACTATACACAAGTATAACTTTATTCAAATAGGAATGCATGCAACTAAATATCTAATATATATATCATTTCTAAAAATATTAAATATTAAATTATCAACAAATCTAGTGAAATAATTAATTATCCCTGTGGCATAATCATTTAAGTCCTACTTCACATTCTAAATTAATTATCTAAATCACAATTAATACTTAACAATGGATAAGATAATTATTACTAATCAACAAGTATTTAGAATTCCTTTGTGATGATAATTAC